>MU159513.1:17272-171147 GCA_015888305.1 Antheraea pernyi | reverse complement strand
TGCTGATGGGGCTGCCGCGCCACTGCAGCGCCTCCGCGATGTTCGCGGATGCAGATATTGACGGCTTTGCGGTGATCATGCGCAAACGGTGCACTTCGATCATGCGTCGCGCGCGCGACAGCCCCAACAGCATACTACGTGTACTGGTGGACCGGTGGGACTCTCCGATGCTGGCTCGCTGGATACGGCTACATGCAATCGTACAGTGAATTTCCACCCTCACCGGAGGGTCCACTCGGACCTGCCACTTAATGTTATATTCTGTGTTCTGGGTTTTTGTTTATAATTTATTTTCCTGTTTTATTATTGTTACTAACACTATTTTTTTAAATCTGTAATTGTACCCACGAAAATGGATGTAACGATGAGTCTGAAATAAATTATATTATTATTATTAAAATAAAAAAGACTTAACTGGATATAAGACAAATCTTTTTAGCGAATATCAAGTTCTTAAGTACATTTTCTGAAAAGAAAAAAATTACCAGAAATTCTGAGATATTTGCACGATGGTAACGTTTTTTCTAACGCCCGTTTGACTATCATCGCTAACGCAAACCTTTATAAAGTAGGTGCAAAGAAAATTAAAAATATTTTTGGTAATTAACATACTGTGTATTGAAATAAATTAAAAATATTACATACGATTCCACACAATGAGCTGCAGTTAAGATAAAACGTTCGTGAATTATGGAACCTCCGCAGGTTTGACGATACTTTGATCCTTTAGGCGATGTGGTGTATCTTGCTAATAACGCCATAAATGGTGCGGCAGATATTGGAATCTTTGTACCTCCGATAACACCCACATTGCGTTTTCCGTTAACTAGAACAAGTTACTTACTTATACTTAATACTTACTTAAATATTAACAAAATTGAGGTATATAAAAATCAAGTACATTATTAGTATTCCTGTAGTTATCATTCGTAACGGAAGAAAGTCATTTGGAAATAATCTTAAGATAACCAAAAATAAACATAAAAACACATACTTTTATAGTTCCCATTAGATTGTAAAAATTACAATAATACACCGGTCGTATTGAAAGTCTCAAAGAATACAAATCCGATTTCTAAATGATTTTTAACTTGGCATTAATATTTTATCTGGAACACTTCTTGAACCCTCAACATACATTTGGATATTTTGGACAATATTAAACAAATAAAAAAAATACATATAGTAAAACCTTAAATAAATACTTATAAAAATACGCACCATCTCTTGATATATTTAGAATAACAGATGTTATTAAAATTAACAACTTTACGTAGCCCATGTTTACAAGGAAATATAATATTCGATTTATCAACATTTGGTATTTATACTATCATGTTATCTAACAGGAAACGAAGTTTTATTTTAGAAACCATAGTAAATTAGATTACAGTCTGCATTTAATTATATTTTTTTAAATATTTAATTAACACTTTTTGTAAAAACTGATAATATATTATGATTACACTGAAATAAATTGTTACATACTATACATAATAGTGTATATATAGTAGTACCACCCGCGACTTTGTCCATGTTTAATTATTGTTCATTAAGCGATATCGTGAAGAATATAAATCAATTGCCACATCCTTGAATATAACACACAGTAAAAGTTTAAGGAAAGTAAGTGAATAATTCATAGAAAAATATACCTGGACGCATAATAGTTCATATAAAAGGTTAAAGATACGTTCGTTATAAGTAAAAGCCAACGTTGTAGGCACTATAAGTACTTACACCAATGCTAAGCCAAATGCATATATATATCTTAAGTCTAAAATTACTAACAAACATAATGTAAACATTGAAATCAAACCATATATAAAATAAAGATCAAATTCAAAACGCAATTCATGTGGATAAATAACTCGCAGAGTGAAATGGGAAAAAATAATGGAGGGAATATGCAATTATCCCTTTTCATAGTCCGCTATTTACACCAATACGCGTACGAGGGAGTAGGAAATAATACAATCTACTTTATGTTATGTTAGTCAAAGCTTTTATTTTATAATAGCAAACCCGGCATTAGAATGAAATTTTTAATCTTATTGTATTACGGAGGTACACTCATTACTCAATGAAAGTATATAGGGTCGGTCCCGTGTATTTTACCACCTTTTTATTATGTCGGTTCGGGTAGAATGTTTTTTTTAACTTACTTTATGACAATGATTTTTTATATACTTGTTAGATTTACAACAAAAAAAAAATGAGATGCATGCGATACATAACTTTAAAAATGTACATAATGTTTTAGCTTAGTAAGATTCGGCAGCCGCTATATTGCATGTAAGAGCTAGTTCAAGCAGAGGTTCTGCTACTTTGCCACCCTTGAGTACATTGCCAGACAGCTGAGTGCATTAAGCACTTGCCCATAGAAATCCGGTGAAGCTGTAAAGAATCTTCAGACGACCAGCGTTAATCAGTTCCCGAAAAACGGTATACGATGTGCAGACACTAGTTTAAGCGACTGTTACTCAATAACTTATGACCTTAAAAAGAATTCAGAAATGAGATTTAAATTTATTGATTACATATATTTGCAGTTTTAAACTCGACATAATAAAATCCAATAAGTTAGCTATAATTTTACACGTGTGAGTAATTTCACGGATACGTCGGGGAGTGTGGAAGCCACACACGTAGTCATAAACCGTGAGAATGAAAATGAAACCATATCCCGAACGCAATTCCTTTGGGGGTTACGCACCTACGCTACCCCTAAAAGGATTTTATTATTATAAGGGACTACCAATATTCGACTCGGTTATACTTCACTTACGTCGGTGTTAAAGTATAAACCAATAGGATTAGAATAAAGGTTAAATGGGGATCCCTTGCTTAATTATTACCGTAAAAAGGTATCCAGTATATTGTTTTGTTTATATTCAGTATATCCCTGTGTCCGTAATATTTGCTAATAATTTCTCGAAAATAACTTCATAGCTGTTCTTCGGAATTTCAAATCTAATTACTTCTAGCCGTCTTATGCAGATCGCCTCTCTATCTATTCGAGGAGCGTCTCAAACTTCAATACGTTTACTAAGACGAGTTCATAACTCAAGAACTATCTATCTTTTAGAACTCTAGCGGTTAAGTTATGAAAGTATGACGGGTATGTTTATTTTATTAATAACTTACAGAATGTCTTTTAAGTTTTCTTTATAAACGACTTGTACTTCATTCCGAAAAAAAATTGTAGCATTATTTATATATGTATGTATTTTATTTGTAATTCGTTTTCAAGGTACGATAACCCAGACACATCCTTTATAACAATATTCCCTTTAAAAATAAAAATGTTGCTTATAAAATTTACAAATATTTCTAAAGAGTTATTACACTCAGAAATTTCTAGCGTTATTTTAGTCAGCCATGGAATCCCTTTAAGTATATAAACCACAACAAAGGTTATTTTACCTTTATATAAGTAGTCTCTATATAATGTAATAATAATTTAAAAAATTCGCAACAATATCCAAATTCTAAAATCACTATTTTTCTTTGCAATGTTATTATATCTAAACGTAACTATTATAGTACTATTATGTTATTGGAGTATTATGTGTATTATGTGCCCTATTTATGCACGTAATTAGGTAAATAAACACAAGCGGCTCCTATTACATAGTCTTGGTGGGTATGAAGATTTCTTATTATATTGAGAGAATTGCGGTCTCAATACATATGGGTGCAGTTAATGCCAAATTTTTGACCGCTCTGAATACATCTATATACCTACCTACCTACCTATATAATCTATCAACATCTATATATTATATCTAAATCACAACAAATGTTATTTTACCTTTATATATGTAGTTTCTATATAATGAATAATAATTTAAAAAATTATCACCAATTCTATAATCACCATTTTTCTTTGCAATGTTATTATATCTCATCTACAATAAATGGTATAAAAAACATTATACGATATCCGTACCGTCGTATTGCGAGCTATGAACGATTTAGGGAACAAAATCCGTTCTATTTAATGGAATTTATAAACCAAGTCCGCATGAGTACAAACATATTTTTCTGACATTTTTTTCCATAAAAATCATTGTGTAGGACGGGCCACACGTAATTGGGTCATCGTCAAATAACGTCCCTTGGGTTGACCGCGACCCTCAGAACAAAACTCACCCGACATGTTCATAAACATAACAATAAATTAGTTACATTTTCTCCAGAATAAATATAATGCAAATAATACAGTCATCATTGTAATTTTATTAAACATTCGAGGACTCTGAAGGGTCTATTAAAATAAATAATTCTTTTCTTTTTTTTTGTAATTTAGCACACCAACATAAATATTACACATAGATAAAATTACATGTGGTAAAAGTACAAAATAAAATTACAGTGTAATAATTACAATCACAGGCATGCATGACATTAATAGATGACAAAATAAACTAATTCTAATTAGTAACTATATAGACAGAATAACAGTTTTTTTTTATATGTACACAATTAAGTTATGTTTTTAATCAAGTGCCGCTTGAATGATCCAAATGCATCACAAAATATGTCGATGTTGTTATTTGTTCGAGATGCGTCATTATACAATCTAGCCATACGTATTAACGGACTGTTATATACGGTAAATATATATACGGTAATATTTGTCCACTTTTAAACCCTTAAACATCATGACATAACAATTATATAAATATAAATCAATTCCCGAGTTTAAACAATATGCAATCGGAGCATGTCGAACAGAGTACCTAATACAGGATTTTCTACATTTATGTCGAACAATCGAACGATCAATTTTCGAATCAATATCCAAAGCAAACACACAAATCTAGAGAAATCGGCACGTAAACTCTGCGAGGTTTTGTCAGAATACTTACCCGATATTGTTTCCTCATAAAGTTTTCCCACGATGTTAAGAATCTATTGTTACGAGTTGCCACAAGTACGATATTGTTATAAAACGAAGAAAAAAACACGGAACAGTCTCTTCCAGGTTAATTTATTTTAAAGACTTTAAACAACGTTGTCTGGTAGAAAACCCGAGGTCGAAACCGAATTGCGTTAGTTCTTTTCTATGTATTTTAACATTTATACAGGCTGAATGTTTAGACAGTAGCAATATTTATGGAGGATACTCTGCACTCGATTCTCGCTCTAAATCAATTTAAAAAATAGGTGTTTAATATTTGACCTAATTATCTAGAAAAAAAAAACAAAAATATACACAATCTGCTACGCGCCTATGTTAAAGCACAGTGTCGACGACCGTCGAGTTATTTCACTATCGCTTCAAAGTGAACGTGACAACGTCAGGAACAAAACAAAAAGGATTATTGTCCGTTTTATTATCAAAACTTATTAACTCGAGGCTGCCCATTGTAGCTTTCGACACCGGTCATTGCAGCTAGGTTTATTACGATTGTGTTTATACTTTTGAAAGTCAGAACAAATTTTAACTTAGGTTTTCTTGGTTGTTTATTAGTATTTGTTTTAATATTATTATTTTATATGTTAGTGTGACCATGAAGTGTCATATCCTAGAATATTGCGAGTGTCTAAACAGTCACCTGGTATACAAATCTTATGTGATAAAATTACATTGCGTAAAATAATCAAATTACTTGAACCTGCTTTCAAGTCTCTGTGTAAAGGATCGGACTATGTATTTCATAAAAGCAACACCATTAAAATATAATTAAAACTATAATAAATCAACAGTAGTAGTAGCCTTGAAAGTGGCGTTTGACGTAGATATGTATCATACTATATTTAGCTAAAGGAATGCATCGTTATAAAACCATGTTATTGGTGGTATGAACTTAAAAATCTAACCCCAAGCATCTATCATTCCAGCAACTATATTCCTTTCCCAAATTAGCCTATTAATATTGTAGAGTACATAATTTAGATTCCATAAATTAGATTCTTAATGGATATATATGTATTGGAGTTTAAAACGAAATCTTATCAAGATGACAGATATGTATTTATTATTATAAGGTAAAAATATTTTGTGAAATGTTAAGAAACGAAATCGAATTAACTTTTTTTAATTGGCCATAAAAGAAAAAGAAGTAACAAACACAATTAAAAGTTACGCAGCCGCTGGTTACGTAATAACAAATGCAGATTAACTAATTAATTGTTGCGAATAAACTTGTCGATTGCTACCGTATTAACGTACCGGTTTAAATTATTCACAAATTCCACTATAAATGTATTGTGCAATTAATATTATATTAGTCGTATAAGATTTCCTAATGATCATTATTCGAACGATTAAAAATATAAATATTTAGAACAAAGTCGATTTAAAGTGGAAAAATGAGTTTTACCTAAAAAAACTGTTTTAGATAATTTAATCCGGTTTTCTAACTTTGAGGTTTCGTTTATATGTTATCATCTCACAACAGAATGATAAATTCCAAACATAATCGCATGTTAGGTTACTTAATGAACTGTGCTATATACAATAACGGCAATCGTGTCCGACTGGATGCAAAATAGTAGGTAGCACTCTTCGTAGTATTGAAATGGAGTAATAGTGATACGTGATACGTGACCACCTTCTTTTTAATCAACTTGTCACAGTGACTCTCCTGAGTTGCTACGTTTGGGAATCAGCCAGGTTACCTTAATTCAAAAAGCTTGCAAGTCGTCTTGAGAGCGATGTCTCCTATCGGACTCATGATCTGTCGGTGGTCGTTGTTATTGTCAGACTGCACTTTGTTTACAATCAGGTATACTGCGGTCGCTATACCATGCTAACATTTAGGTTTACCGTTAGGTGGTAGAGCCACGCGGCAGCTATTACTGGTTTCAGCTAGAATGGGTCGGCTCACCCGGGATAGTACCACCCTTTCATAGAAAACCAACATTAAGTAAGAGTGTTTGCATTGTTGCTTTTCGTTCTGTCAGTGAGAGTGTCGAATAACCCACCTCCCCTCCCCCTCCCACAAACACAGGATGGCAACGCACTTGCGACTCTCCTGGTGTTGCAAATGTCTATGGATGGTGGTGTCTTACATACTTAACATCAGGTGTGCCACCTGTTCGTTTGCCTCCTATGATATAAAAAAAAAGAATAATAAATTAATGTACATATACATACCTACATATGTATAACAAATGAAATGTACTTTGCACATCATAGCTGTCTCGAGAAGCTGTGAAGGGCTGTCAGGCCAACACCGTATTCATTTCGAAAAAAAAAAGGCTTTGTTGCTTAATCATATCAGAATTACTAAAGCTATTGTCATAGAACTATGGCCATTCAATACGGAATTTTTCGTCGATGGTTCTAAGGTACTTATTTTCTGGATTCAATTGACTCTTCCTCGTTTTTTTAATACCGAACGAAGCGGGCAATAAGAAGCAATATAATAAAAATATTTTAAAAGAATATTACTATTAATTTGACATAAAATCGTTTTTGAATACATCTATTACAATTATTTACAACTTTTAATTCGAGGAGTTAATTTAAACATCATCTAAATTCATATATCACCGTACAACAATGTAGTCACGGATTTAACTATTCCATTGCTTTTTCACTTCATATGTCCGTTTTTTTATTTAACTTTATTAAAATAACGATTTTAGTCACCGAATGACTATGTAATTAGATTGCTTACTTTATACTAAAACCCTGAAAGCTTGAAACGAGGAAGAGCAATATTCAAACCAAGTTTCTAACTCGAAAGACCACTACAAAGCAAAATAAAGGGTTAACGCCGACTAACGCGTTAAGTTCCTGAGGTTGGTTACTCGACGGTATTTATACTAGTTTCGTATTTAAAGCTCGAGCGAATACCCAAGTTCTTACTCAAATGTTTGTAATAACGTATAGTCTGATATACATTTTAATAAGATCATTTTCTATACTGAACAATCAATATATATTATTTTCATCTATACTATTATTATAAAGAGGTAAAGTTTGTGAGTTTGTGACGTTGTAGGGGTCATCTCAGAAATTACTATACCGATTTTGAAAATTCTATTATATAGAATAATTCTATATTACCAATAGAAAGTCACGTTATTTGTAAATGTCATAGGCTATATATCATCACGATAAGACCAATAGGAGCGGAGCAACGATGAAGAATGTTTTAAAGTCAGGGCTTTTTTTTCTTTTGAGAGCTTCCGCTGCTTGTCAGCCCAAAATAACTATTCCACGCGTACGAAGTCGTGGGCAAAGCTATTAATTAATTATATTATTATTATAATATTATGAAGAGGTAAAGTTTGTGAGGTTGTAGGGACTAATGTAGTAGGTATAGTGTAATATAGTAGGGAGAAAAAATGGTCGAACGAAAACGTTTCTTGCGAACGCTGCCTTAACGATGAGAGATATACGATTGAGTTCTAGAACAAAGTTGTAGCTTGATAATACCTATCATCGCCCAACAAAGTGGGCATGGGTCAGCTATTATTTTATAGGATTATAGTACTTTACTACAATCTCATCTAATAATAAATGAGAGCGTGTCTAAGACGGTAATGTAGCCAAACCTAGAGGAAACTGACCCTCAAATGCAACTGCCAGAACACCTAAGGTACAGGTTTTCAGCCTAAATGAACAGTAAATATATAATAAATATGACATGATGAGTTACAAAACTCCAAAAATATTCAGCCACGAACTCTCTCTTGTTTCGAAACAATAAAATTATTCTGAGTCAGAAATGAAAATGCAGAAACGAAATTAATTAAATCACCTAAAAACGTAAGAGTTAATGCTCTACGCAGAGGATGGATATTTTTATTGCAGATGTTCATTAAAAATACATTTTTGAAGCCATATGAACACAGTTCTATGTAAATACAGATATAATAAAAAAATAGTGAATGGTGATAAATTGTCACATAGCATAATTGGCCATGATTAAAACAAACAACAGAAAGTTTAGTCAGCAACTCGCTCAATACAAACAAGGTACCTAAAGATATAACTATCTTAAATGTGAAAAAAAAATATTACCAACGTCTGATAGAAATATATAGAGATGTCAAATATGCGCACCCAAGCTAGTTTATGTGGTACATTACTGTCTTTATAAAATGTATTTGTCTCCAACTAGTTATGTACCGAATTTTGTTGTGTATAGCCCGCTTAATGATGATTACTGTCCATTAAAAAATATATCTCATTCATCAAAGTGTACTATTTTTCCCAGACGATAACGCCAAATGTCCATTATAATTTCAATTATTTAAAAATAGAACTTTCATAGTGAAATTATGCAATTAATCGTTTCTCCCTTTTCTAAGCATTACACATCCATTATTAATATGTGTGTCAATTGTAACAAAGAACATATTTTATTGTAAACCTTAAATCCATACCGAAAATATACAAACTTTGCGAATATCAGTGGTTATCGTTCGGTGAATAATAAAAGTTCATCGTCTGCGCAGGCCCTAAAATCGGAGAATGACTCGTTTCAACCTGGATGACGCCATTGCCTCTTTATGCAGCGGGGAAAGTACCACATTCCTGAGTTATTTATATACTACCATTCAAAACCATAACTACATTACTTTATTTTATGCACGACTAGCCGAGGCCCACGTCTCTGTCTGTGTTAAATTATCTTATTGTAATATTATCTTAACTACATATTTTATGAACAGACGAAAAACCATAGAACCATCTCTTGCCCCCATTTCTACACGGAAAGAGTAATGCAGTCACAGCGGTCTACTACGTCTGTAATATTTTATGAACAGACGAAAAACCATAGAACCCACATCTCTTGCCCCATTTCTACACGGAAAGAGTAATGCAGTCACAGCGGTAGACTTTTGTCATTTTATTTATGTACACTGTATATTATAGAGAATGTGTATTTTTTTGTTTTAAAAACTAAGTTTCTGTTAACAGGCAATATGTTAAACATGCAATATGTTACATAAAATAATAACGAACTAGTTATTTAAAAAAGATAAAGTTCATAATAAATATAATTATTATCAACATAACTAATACACGGTCCAAAAACATTAGTATTGCACTATACCGACCGAACAAAGACCGAAAGTTTATATAATTACATTTATCATTATTAATAAGCATGGCTTGTTTGTTTATCAATATTTAATAATCAATTACTGTGGAGTTTAGTTAAATGAATTTCTACATTAATATTTTCATAAATTGATAGTTTGCGTAATGGTATAACATAACACCTATTTTTTGCCAACGAAATGGCTTCAGTAAATCTTACTAGAGATAAAAAGAAAGTAACGAATCTGTCATTGAAACTTTATGAGATAATACTGATAAGTCTGAGTTTCTTACCGGATATTTTTGATAACAGCTACAGTATCTGAACTGATCGTAGTGTTTATATGTAGGATTACCTTGTTCGTGCCAAAATTAAATAAATTATATTTGATTTGAACTAAAATTTAATAGAATGTAGAAAATGGCGCTTGGAAACAGCTATTCAATCTGAGGAATAATATATAGTCAGCCAAATTAGTACTTGAATATGCTCTATTATTTTATGGTCTCATTAAAATGTTTTTTTACTGTAGTTACTGTACCAAGCTTATTGTATCATCATTATATTCTATTTTTATAATTTTGTAATATAACAAGCTTTTAACAGACTATATTTTAAACAATTAAGTAACAAATTTACTTGAATTTTGAGGCTAGACTATTGTAGAGTTTCAGCTTAATTTCTTTTACTTTTTATCACACCTATAGATTTTATATTTATTTTATTTGAAACAGCATACGTTCGTGATCATATGTGAAATAATAACGGAAAAGTATTCTTGTGCAGCGAATCGATTATAGATTAATTAGCGTAGCTTTGATTTATCTTGACATTTGAATAATTTTTGATAGTATTAAAAAAACATACAATATTTATTATAACTCGTTTTGGTTAACCATCCGCTTTACGCTTTTATTTAATAACTGGCTGTGCCCGCGACTTCGTCCTCGTGGCAACTGATGTACAAAACAATGACAAATAAGGTCATCTGAACGTATTTAGTCCATTTGCTTATTTACTTCTCTCTTATACTAAAGTCGCGTTGTCATTAACAATAACTTTTAATAGAGTGGACCGATTTTAATGAAACAAAGATTAAATTACTCCCGAGAATATGCTTTATGATTTTCTTATACGAGGTTTTATTGTGAACCCAGTACTTTAGCAGTGATGCGTGTTTATACAAACAGACAGACAGACATTTCTAAAAATGATTGAAATGTATTCTATTACATATTCCTAGATACCAGCAACAATCAATTTCAGGAAAATCGAAAAAGTACAGACACGTTAAATTTCCATTCTTATTATAGGTATAGATAATATAGATATAGAAATGTATAGATAAGATATAGCTATACATAAATCACGTACAGTTAGATGTGTTTGTATCACTCCATTTCTTTATCAATAGTTAACTGAAACTATTATTGATTTCAGCATGAATGGGTCGGCTCGTCCGGGGTAGTACCACCCTCTCATAGAAAATCGACGTGAAGTAACAGTGCTTGCGTTGTTGCGTTTCGTTCGGTCATCTCCCTCTCCCTCCCCTAACCCTTCCCCCAAAGGGTGGCAACGCACTTGCAACTCCTCTGGTGTTGTTAGTGTCCATGGACGATGGTGATTACTTAACAGCAGGTGACCCATCTGTTCGTTTGCCACTCAAACCATAAAAAAAAAAATTTAAATGCCGATGATAGATATGCGCGAGAATTTACATTCATGTAACTTTGGAAGTAAAATAAATACACACTAAAAGAACTAGAGTTTAAAATATATTTTCAGAATTACACCTATTATATATTAATCCACGTAAATTTTGAATGATCATAATCAAAATTAAATAATATCTACGTGTCGCTTGAGGTACACATAGTTTTGCAAAAATAACCAATACACAGAATTATCAGAGCCTATTATAATTCCAGAGTCAAACCAGTCTCAGGTAAGAATTTTTTATTATTATTTCTAATTCATTTCAATTTTATCTTTCGGAGCACGTCGTTGCTCGCACACATACAGCCTCCGTGTCTTTGTGTTGGTGAACGTAGTCTCATTCTTACCTGCGCGTGCGGTGTTCCGTCTCGAAGAAAGCCTCAGTGCTGACCTGGCGGCCGTCACGACTGCACCGGCCCGCCGACAATGCGGCTGACTCTGTGACTCAAGTGTTGTGTATTTTGTGTTTAAGCACAGTGCCCGTGCGTTAACCCCAACCCTGATAGTGCCTAACCGGATTTTTGTAACACGGAACGCCCCGCGGCGTGCAAAAGGTGGGTCCCTCAAATTCGTATTTGCATTATCAGCGTTCAGCCGAGTGTTAATTTAAGGTAATGTGAAAGTTGTGACTATCGATCGGTGAGTTCGAGGAGTCAGCGGTGTTGACACACTTTTGGTTCAGGTGCGGTGGCTCGCAGATGGGCGCGCCCGCTCTGCCTCAGTAAAATGTATACGAACAAAATTCCAATCTAAAAGGGACCACTTTCAGTCAACTTTCTTCTGTTGAGACTTTTCACAGTGAACTTTTATGACGTGATTATGAGTAACCTTCACGTTTCGGACGTTATAAGATATGTTAACAGCTTTATAACCGGACGAACGTTAAATTAAAGCTCAACATATCACTATCCAACGGAAGACATCAACGCGCACCGGTATTTCAATATCTATTCTACAGTACAGTTTTGTATTTTAACTGTACAACGTTTATAATGTATATACATGTAAAATATTTAACATATTAAAATAATAATAATATAATAATTAAATATTTAGAGAACTTATAACGGTAATGAAATTAAAAAGAATAACGACTGACCGTTAAAAATATTCCACATTTTCTAATTATTTGTACGTTTTATATTGAAATACAATTTTTACGTTACTCAATTTTAAAATTAACCTAAAATAGTTTCTCTCTGCAAAGATAAATATATGATGATACGGAAAAATAAAACTTATTATACTGTAAACAAGACAAGGCGAACGGGGACAGAATCGCGTAAAGCAACTGACGAGGCCGAACCGGTCCCGCTCGCCCCGCACTCCTAGCCCCGTACACGGGTACAGTCTATCAGCCGATCTGCCTGAGTGCCTCCCATGCAGGTCGCATCACCGTTTCATACGTTATACCTCGTTATTAGAAATTATATACTCGAGTTCCATAAGGTTACAAATATATCAAAAGGAGGAATATAATAACTTAATTATAATTAGAAACTAGTCTAAATTAACTTCATAAATTGTATCACCAGTATTTAAAGCGAGCAAGCGACAAATAAATCTCTCAGTTTGTCGTGATACAATGCGGTGATAAATAAACAATAAACTACAAAATATCATTTTCACGATACATTGTAACCAAACGTTGTCTTTTAATAATAAAATGTGATACCTAGAAATTACAGTAAAAAACTTAATCACGGAATTTAATTTTATTACAAAATTGTTTACATTAAAATAAAACTAGCACTTTATACTTTACTTTTAACTAATAACTTTTAATAGGGCAGTCAGGTTTTTTAATAATATTTCTATATTATTGGATAGGTCTCGTGTCGCATTCGTAGTAAGCCCTATTAAATACTATCGAGGAAGTGGAAAAGTAGCGGGTTCGACCAGCGTACATAACTCATTTTTATAATGAGCATAATTACTATAGATTTAATATATCCTTGGAGAACACCATTTTTTTAATGAAAGGTCTATATATTTTTATATACCTCTGACAACATGTATCTAAAATTTCCTGGAGATCGGTTAAGTAGTTAGCGAAAAAAAATACAAACTCTCATTCGCATTTACTAGTAAGGATGCTTAGTGACCACAATAAAATATATGCTTAGTTGGGTTTTAAATGGTAGTGTGAAATTATGTCTCCACATTTATCTGTTTATAGCTATTTATAATAAAAAAAATATACATTAATTATGTGTTCAGAGTAAATAGATGTTTCTTGCGTTGTATTTGGTTTTAGTGCTCTATGTAGAGTAAAGAGTAGAGTTGCAGCTCTATGGATTTATTGATTTTTCTTATATAAATTGTTGTGTTATGAATTAGCACACATGTATGCAGTCTACCTGATGTTAAGGGGCCACTTCGCCCCACAACTATATACAATTAATCTCAAAATGACCGCAGTCTGGAGGCCAATTATAGGTTTTTGTTTCTAAAGAAGAACTTAGAAAGAAGAACCCAGTGCGTATTTTCAATCACATCACGTATTCGAATCTGAGCATTTTTTTTTAAAGTGCCAGATAAAATAATTAAATTATATCGAAATATATCTCATAGTCGATTGATTCGTTTAAACTTTTTGTACGTTTACTGGCAATTTAATCAAATTAGGTCGGTACTGGCAATCGAATGTTCAACGCAGTTTGATGAATAAATCATTTCGAGTACGAGAGAAATTCGTATCATTGGACCTATGAATACACATCCTGTTCGTGATAACATGCAAATTGTTATTCCGCCAATATCAATAGAGAATTCCGGGAGCATGTAAGAGAAATTGCCGTAAATGTTTTGTATAAATAATGTTCTAACCATAATAAAATCTGTAACAATATTAGCTGTCTACTAACCAAGATGAGGCAATATCTTTCCTTTACATAATGACCATATAATTAAATGAAATAGCAACTGAACAAATGAATAACAATTCATTCAATATTTTTTAAAACCTCCTTACTGTCTTTTGTCGCATTCACTCAGTCATTCTTTTAACCCAAATTTCTTAATGTTTTACTAATTTTCAACCATTTTCTTTCACACAAACCTTGTTCTGACAATTATAAAGACAACAGGAAAAGAATGACTCCAATAATTTCTGCCGTGTTAAAGCATTGCGTTTACGTTTAAAACTTAAGATTCACAGAACAACAGATTTCAATCATTCGTTTTGCATTTTATAGCCTATTTTTTGAGGTACAGTATAGATTATCGCGTGTAACACTAGGGGCTTTAGGCACCGATTAATTATCATACAAATTGTAGGCCAGAATTTATGCTAAACTATAATGAAGTATTCTATTTTTATCTCGTTTAAATATACCTGCTCAGGAGGCTTCTAAACTTAGATGTTTATAAGTGTACACAACCGGAGTCAGCGATCTAATATTTTCCTCCGTACTTACTGAAAGCAGCAACGTGGTACTCACTCAGCCACCTCTGGCTAAAATATAATATATTTTTTCTGAGAATTAATAAATTAAATGAAATAGCAACTGAACAAATGAACATCAATTCTTACAATATTTTTGAAAATCTCCTTACTGTCTTTTGTCGCGTTCACTCAGTCACTCTTTTAACCCAACTTTCTGACAGTTCCGTACTAATTTTCAACCATTTTCTTTCACACAAACCTTGTTCTGACAATTATAAAGACAACAGGAAAACAATGACTCCAATAATTTCTGCCGTGTTAAAGCATTGCGTTTACGTTTAAAACTTAAGATTCACACAACAACAGATTTCAATCATTCTTTTTGCATTTTGTAGCTTATTTTTTGAGGTACAGTATAGATTATTGCATGTAACACTAGGGGCTTTAGGAACCGATTAATTATCATACAAATTGTAGGCCTGAATTTATTCTAAACTATAATGAAGTATTCTATTTTTATCTCGTTTAAATATACCTGCTCAAGAGGCTTCTAAACTTACTGAAAATAGCAACGTGGTACTCACTCAGCCACCTCTTGCTAAAATATAATGCATTTTTTGTGAGAATTAATGTAACGGAATATGAATAATACAATGTGTATAGAAATATACCTTTTCAGAATACAAAGATCTTCTATAAGCGCTACTAGTAAATTGACATTATGTATCGGGCAATTAAGAAAAGGAAACGTTCGGTTTTATAGGAAATCTCATACAGGATCTACCAACTAATAACGGATTTGGTTATCCTCATTATAAGTAAATGTAATCTGCTCATATAAGCTGACGTTGTTCTGTAATGCATATAAAAAGACAAGGAAAAATTCGTAGATATCCGATCATAAATTCAACACAAGAAAAAACAGATTTTTACCAACACGAACTATTATAATTAACTTCGATAAAGAGATAAAAAGAGACTGAAACTTTATAAAAACTTTAACATAACACAAAAACAGAAGAATTGCTTAATGCTTGATATACGATGACAAATTAATAGTGAAACTGCATTGTACTATTAAATGTATTACTCAATGACAACATAAATAATTGCCCAATTAATACGTGCAAAATTGTTTCGTTCCCAAATGTTTCGATATTCTGTACGATTCAGGCATATATAATCGAATTTAGAAAATTATTACGCCACACTAAAATTCTTTATCGTGTATAGAGAAGTTCCAATAACCATAGTTACAAAATATATTTAAAAAACTTGAGCCGTCGCTGGTAGATGTGAAACATCGAATTCTTTTTGTACAAGTTATATGCATAAAAGGATAGCTAGCTTACGATAGGAAATAAATATGGCACAATCAATAATAAAATATTAAGATTTTATTCAAGAAAAATATGACTGTTTACCGTAATAAACATTGATATTCATTAAATACAAAAATTACAAATATAGCATGGCGACGCATGCCACAGCAACGCATCGCAAACGTCAACAGTCGGCGTGCCCCGCCGTTATAGATGTTTTACATCAAAAACAAAAGAGGGATTGCGCATAGTCGCATGCGCATGGCATCGCGTCGCCACGTCACACACACGCCACGCCAACAATCAGATTTACCTTCGTCTATAAATGTTTCACATGAAAATAAAATACAGATTAATAAAAAATGGTCCTTTAAAAAAAATCAAGTATTAAGTTATTGATTTCATATTTTCTTGTTGCTAATATATATGTTATCTGTATGAGTATATGCATAAAAATCGGTGTTGATAAATTCCGATACCGTTTAACTGATCAGCACGAAAATGTGTACAAAATATGTTTTTATTTTTATTAAAAAGGTTTTATTATATTTGTTACAGTTTTAAGAAAAGGTGCTAAAGGTCATTTGTAGTGCAGTGAAGCTATAAAGGTATTTAGGTCAATAGCGTGGTTAGTTCAAAAAGCAAAAAGTCTCAAGTCATCAACTTCTGTACCATTCAAATGATCCACATGAAAATCTATACATGTGTAGATATTTGAACAAGAAGAATATTTACACAATAATCATTGATATACAAAAACCCAAGATGCACACTTAACGTCTCATAGCCGGCACACAAAAATGAGTGCATAATTTTGGACTATTTAATTTAATATATATGTTTAATTGCGTCGTTGTAAAAACAACTTTACATCATTCAGGTAAGGTTGGATTTGCAAAATCATAAGTTTATCGCATAACTATAACGATGTATGTACATATATTAGGAAGTTTTTGCGGGATGGGGTCTTGGGTTATTATATGTAATTGACAATAATACATTCCATATTAAAACTATTATAAAACCAGTTATGCTGTCTAAATCTGAGTGCTTGGCTACAAAATAGACGGATGAGAGAAGATTACACGTGGCAGAAATGCGAATGTAAGGATGAATGTGTTGTGAAACTAGAATTGATAAGATGAAGAATGTCTCAGATCATCAACTTTTGTACCATTCAAATGATCCACATGAAAATCTATACATGATATTTGAACAAGAAAAATATTTACACAATAATCATTGATATACAAAAACCCAAGATGCACACTTAACGTCTCATAGCCGGCACACAAAAATGAGTGCATAATTTTGGACTATTTAATTTAATATATATGTTTAATTGCGTCGTTGTAAAAACAACTTTACATCATTCAGGTAAGGTTGGATTTGCAAAATCATAAGTTTATCGCATAACTATAACGATGTATGTACATATATTAGGAAGTTTTTGCGGGATGGGGTCTTGGGTTATTATATGTAATTGACAATAATACATTCCATATTAAAACTATTATAAAACCAGTTATGCTGTCTAAATCTGAGTGCTTGGCTACAAAATAGACGGATGAGAGAAGATTACACGTGGCAGAAATGCGAATGTAAGGATGAATGTGTTGTGAAACTAGAATTGATAAGATGAAGAATGTGTATATCAGAAGAGGTTTGACTATAGCACCAGTGACTGAAAACCTGAAGAGTAATAGAAGAGTCATGAGAAGAGATGAAAGTAATGTAACTACAAAAGTTTGAAGCATGAAGGTACATGAATATAGGAGTAGAGGAAGATCTAAAAAGGTATGGATAGATGTTATGACAATATGTATACGGTTTGAATACTGAGACGACAGCTGACAGAGGAGAGTAGAAAAGTAAGGTTGAATTTGCAAAATCATAAGTTTATCGCATAACTATAACGATGTATGTACATATATTGGGGAGTTTTTGCGGGATGGGTTCTTGGGTTTTTATATGTAATTGACAATAATAAATTCCATATTAAAATTATTATAAAACCAGTTATGCTATCTGAATCTCAGTGCTGGGGTACAAAATAGACGGATGAGAGAAGATTACACGTGGCAGAAATGCGAATGTAAAGATGAATGTGTTGTGAAGCCAGAATTGATAAGATGAAGAATGTGTATATCAGAAGAGGTTTGACTATAGCATCAGTGACTGAGAAGCTGAAGAATAATAGGTTAGCATGGTATTAACATATCATGAGGAGAGATGAAAGTAATGTAACTAGAAAAGTTTGAAGCATGAAGGTACAAGAATGTAGGAGTAGAGGATGATCTAAAAAGGTATGGATAGATGTTGTGGCAATTTTTTTTTATCTATACGGTTTGAATACTGAGATGACAGCTGACAGAGGGGAGGAGAAGAAGAAAACGTTTTATGCCGACCCTACTTAGGTGTGATAATGGTAAGAAGATGATGATGTATTTTTCTATAACTCAACTATTATCACAACAAATAATAATAACAACAAAGATAAATTAATTAAAAAAAAAGAATGAATGTATACGGAATTCCCGTGTAAATATCAATGAACGATCTATTATTAGAATTTATCTCGATTTAACATAATTTAGGTTGATTAGATACCTGTATACGATTACATTTTAAAAGCATTGGTGAAAGTGTTACATCCGTAAGCATTATCAGTTAATTTTCACTAGCTATTTGGTAACTACTGACCCGTATAGAAAGTGATTTGCGTTTAATACTAGAATGTGTTAATTGTTCGTAGGCGGTTAGCTTTATGATATAATCAGAACAAAGAATTTAACGTTCAAACACGTCTACGTAAAAATATATTACCGCTAAGTCATTGAAATATTATTCTTACTTTAGTTGAACCCTTATTAATAATATAAATACGAATGTATGTTTGTTACGCTTTCACACTTAAAATACTGGATATTGTGTACCTTCATCAAGAAAAAAAATACTGCTCTCGACCGATAGGTTAAATTTATATTTCAGCGAGCGAAACCGCGAGAAAAAACTAGTGTATATATAAATAAGCTAAGATCAAACAGTGCAATACCTACTCTACCTAATTTTGCTTGTCAATAAATTTTCTTCTTTCTTTGAATAGCAATTATTAACTTACGAGCTTTAAAAATACAAACAAAAAGTTGGATTAATTTTCACTAGCTATTTGGTAACTACTGACCCGTATAGAAAGTGATTTGCGTTTAATACTAGAATGTGTTAATTGTTCGTAGGCGGTTAGCTTTATGATATAATCAGAACAAAGAATTTAACGTTCAAACACGTCTACGTAAAAATATATTACCGCTAAGTCATTGAAATATTATTCTTACTTTAGTTGAACCCTTATTAATAATATAAATAAGAATGTATGATTGTTACGGTTTCACACTTTAACTACTGGACATTGTGTACGTTCATTAAGAAAAAAAATACTGCTCTCGAGCGATAGGTTAAATTTACATTTCAGCGAGCGAAACCGCGAGAAAAAACTAGTGTATATATAAATAAGCTAAGATCAAACAGTTCAATACCTACTTCCGTTTTGTTTGTCAATAAATTTTTTTCTTTTTTTGAATAGCAATTATTAACTTACGAGCTTTAAAAATACAAACAAAAAGTTGGAAATAGTTGGGGTTTTTTCCTTAGTATTGACGATACGACGCTTTTTATTATACGTCTCTATTTGTTATACTTTACAGTTATATTTGTCTACCAATCTATAATGTTTGTACATTTTTGGACAAAAATATCTAAGTACCTAATATTGAAACTTTAAATACTAATGAGTGATAGTCAATTTACAACCACTGGACGATCACTAGTATAAATAAATAAATGAAAACTTTAGATTAGAATAATGAATCTAAATATGTACTAAAATATTGGTTGGATAACTGTGAAGAGAGATGTTCTTAAGATTGTACATTGTAAAGTATATAATGAAGATTTGTAAAGAAAAAGAAAGATCCGACCGCAATCAAATCAAATCATAAACACTTTATTCAGTTTAGACCCTAAGAAGGCACTTATGAACGTAAAACTACCACCTGTTTGGAAAACAACCCAGTCATTAAAGAAGAACCGGCAACAAACTCGACCTGATTTATCTTTTTAACAAATATATATAATATTTAGAATATATTAGGTACACCTCACCAACGCTTTTAATGGATGGACAGAGATGAGTCAATTCCAGACATCACCATCGTTCACATTCATCCACCCTCTAATAGCCTTTTGACGCCAAAACCCGCTTGACATGGCGCTTAATTTCGCAATCCGGCAAATCGGTATACCACTGAAACTATTATATGTAGTTATATTAATGAACCAGTTGTTCAATAACGTAAAAAAATATATTTTATCCCCCTTCTATAAATCGGTATACCTCTGAAACTATTATAATTATATTAAAGAACCAGTTGTTCAATAACGTAAATAAATATATTTTATCCCCCTTCTATTTTTTTTAATCCCAAAAGTCATACTTAAATAACCTATGTTACTCCAACAATGAAGATGACAACTAAGAAAACTTTAATGTTAAAATACATCAAGCTGTTTAAACCGCAAAGCAGGCGAAGTCGATTAAAAATGTGCAAATTCACTAAAAATATTAATTAGATATCAATTTACAAAATGTTATAATATCGTAAGCATGTTGTTGATAGTAAATCTTCACCATTTCATCAAAATAATTAAAGCACCCCAAAAAATAATTATCATGGACAGCCATGTGATAAATTCAGCAAACAGTAGCTCCATATAAAACTTGAAATTGTAACATATACGATGCAAAGTTTTATATGCGAAAGTTTTATGTATTATTTCTTTTATTAGTTGAATATTTTTACCACTATTTTAATTAACGATAAATATCTACAGATTGGGTTAACTTCCAAAAGCGACTACTGGGAAAGACAAACTACTGATTACCAACGTTTGATATTATTTAATTAATCCGTATCGTAATTATGGTTCCACAGTTAAACTTCTGCGTGACTTTCCTACTTTTATCTAATTATAAGGAAATTTATTTTGGTATCACGCATACCCTTTAACTTAATTAAGGAAACTTTCTATTCCTTTATGTAGGTAACACAGAGAATGAAATACTACTATCGTGATACCTATTTCCGTGTAGTTCGGTGAAGCTGTGAAAACCTTGCCATGCTAGTAGCGTAGTCAGTTCGAAAAAAAAACCTATATCCGTATATTTAAAAAAAAATACATTAAATTATGTGTTAATTCGATTTTTTTTATAGTAGCATGGCAAAATGACTGCACTGTGCCTGATGGTAAGCACAATACAATCTAAAAACAATGGCGACCACCGAGTGACACAGTGTCCATCGCCGGTCGCCGCTGTCATGCCGGCCTACGAAAGGCTGGATATGCACAGGCTGATCCCGAAACACGACCCGCAAAATCGAATCACTATGACGGGCTTTATCGTCATATATATACATGGTGGTTGCGACCCAGTCAGGCTATAAAACCCTACCACCCCGCTTTCGCCATTGCCTCGTTCGTTATTCAGCAGGGTACACCACGTGCAGGTGAGGTTGGCTTGGATGTCTCAAGTCTTCGATGTTATTCGACACCCCTTACACCCCAAAAATATATAAAAATTACATAAAAACTGAATCAAACAACTATATAAGTGACGTTATTTCTTAAAATCTCGCTCAATAAATATCTCAATAAACCATTACTAGTTAAAATTTTGAAATTATTCAATTAATCCGTATCGTAATTATGGTTCCACAGTTAAACTTTTACGTGAGTTTCCTACTTTTATCTAATTATAAGGAAATTTATTTTGGTATCACGCATACCCTTTAACTTAATTAAGGAAACTTTCTATTCCTTTACGTAGGTAACACAGAGAATGAAATACTACTATCGTGATACCTATTTCCGTGTAGTTCGGTGAAGCTGTGAAAACCTTGCCATGCTAGTAGCGTAGTCAGTTCGAAAAAAAACCTATTTCCGTATATTTAAATATATTTTTTTAAATTAAATTATGTTGTAATTCGATATGAAAATTACATAAAAACTTAATCAAACAACTAAGTGACGCTATTTCTTAAAAACTCGCTCAATAAATATCTCAATAAACCATTACTAGTTAAAATTATACGGTGATTAATACTTCATTAATATACAAGCGTAAAGGTCTCGTCACTCCCACAGTCCTGGATAATATGACTCAATTGATATCTTATATAACAAAATCTAATACCGTAATGATATCTGTTGGGTTATAAGCAACGGTTACCATTCCGTTAGTGGTAAGCGGGTCAGATGCGTCGCGTGCGCACACTTTCAACACAAGCTTGTTAGTGCCCGACCTGAAATGCCGGAATACCTTTGGACTACAGAGGTTAGAGACTCACTTAATTTTTCAAATACAAACTTTTTGTTCTTGTTAATTTAAGGAGACCGGGTTAGCAAAGAAGCTCTGTAGCACGTAGGACTTTACAAAAATATAAATAGTATATAAGCAAAAACAAGATCTCAGAACAATAATTTGTGGATGAGACAAGTACTTGTCGTATTTGGTGTAGTCCGGTGAAGCTGTTAAAACCTTTCATGGTCAATAACGTAGTCAGTTCGAAAAAAAAAATGTCGTATTTGGTATTTGCGGTACTGCTCTATCTATGAAGTAATGCATACCGTAATAATATATGGAAGGGTATATTGTGTTTTATGTCATAGCAGGCAAACGAACAGATGGGTCACCTGATGTTAAGTGATCACCACCGTCCATAAAAACTAACGACACCAGGGGAGTTGGGGGAAAGTGAGGGAGGAGAGGAGAGGGCGGTGGACCTCCGGCGCTCTCACTGACCGAACGAAACGCAACAATGCAAGCACTGTTACTTCACGTCGGTTTTCTATGAGAGGGTGATACTACCCCGGCCGTGCAGACCCAGTCATGCTGAAACCAGTAATCGCTTCAGCGTGGCTCTATCATCTTATATTTTTAAGGAAATTAGCTATAATATCGTAAATGTATGACTATAACATTTGAGATCAGGTACATGTTTGTCCTCAAAAACATTACTTTGGGTCAGTAATGAGACTATAAGATTCTAACATTCTATTGGAATTATATAACTACAGTATTTAACAGAATTAGACGTTATAGTTAGCAAGCAGATTTTGATACACTAAATCGATTTCAAAAATACTTCATTCAACCTTTGAATTTTTATTCATCGATCGGGTGTTTCGGTTTTCTACAAATAAATTTCAATAACGTTATTGATTAATGCGACGTGTTCGCGATAATTTAACAAAAAGTGTGATAATACGGTCCATTGACACTGCTACCTACTTTGCCACACCACCAACACTTGCGCCATTCGTCTTTGATCTAAATATAGTGTGAAAAAACCGAACACGCACATAGTTTTAAAATAGCATTGAACGAATCGTGCATGACGTAGAGAAAAAGAGCCTTGACTAAATCTATTACTAGGGGCAAGTCTTTGTGACAAAGTTTAATTTTTATTAAATCATATCTATGGGGAACGGAAACGTAATTTCATTCCAAGCTTTCACAGGTCCTGTGGCGCAACGGATAACGCGTCTGACTACGGATCAGAAGATTCCAGGTTCGAATCCTGGCAGGATCGATGTTAAACTCTTTTTTGTCTTTTTAAACTGTTTGTTGACACAAAATAATACACATAAATAATATAGATATATAAAAGAAAATATATTTCCGAATTGTTAACTTTTGTAAATCAGTATAATCCAATGAAGAATCGGCATCCTTGCTTAAAAGTTATAATATATAACATTTCTTATTTCATAATTATTTTTTAGTTTTAATATAACAGCTCTTGATTGCTTCTGATTAATAAGACTACCCGTGTAACTTTAATAATTAGTAATAAAATACACCAGAGAGGAAAAATCTATTTTCCGCATTATTTACTTGAACAAAGACAGCTAATGAATTCAATTATCCACAGAATTCGCTCTACCGCACCCATTTCCGGCAATACAACGTTACATCTAAGCGGATACGCCGCCGGTACATCAGTAAACCTTAACGTAAACAATTAGTTACCAAGTGAAACGTACTTTTCATTAAAGTTTCTGCATCAACAATCAAAATAATTCAAAGGATCTTTTAAAATCCGGCAAATTTCAATTATACATTACATCGTAAATTTTAAATAACGTTGACCAAATTATTTGAACGCTTTAATTACAACTCGAATATAAGTTAAATTTAAATAATATAAAAAAGTTTTCACATAATCCAGTATATTAAAATTCCATCCACGGTGTCAAAATGTATTAAAATCACAACAGTTTGACGAATAAATCTTCGTATTTTCGGAGCAATGTCCTAAATTAAAGCACGTACCTTTTATCTATTTATTTATTTATTTACATGTGGATGTAGCAACAGTCAACAACGATAATACAATAACATCAATAATAAAAAATAGTAAACTAAACTGAAGACCTAAAACGCTTTATCACATAGAAACTTAACATAACTTACACTATTAATAATAATTAAAAATAATTAAATTATATAATAGATGTACTGAGACACATTAAACTTAGAGAGAAAAAAATAGAATAAGAATAAACGAAAAAGTGAACATGAACTCATTTATGAAAACTAAAATTAACATATTGGAAAAAGACAAGATAGCAAATATTTTATATTTTGTTCAATGCTTGTGCTAATTGTGTAAAAGTTGTTCGTGTGTCCTTGTTCTTTATGTCCATAATAACACCTAACAGATTGGACACAATGCCTTTTCTTTTTTGCTGTTTGATCTACGAAATAAATACTGTAAAATGTGTTGCTTTAAGTCAACATCATATACAAATATTATTTTAACATTTTCATTAAGATATCAAGAGTGATGACTGAAATAAATTGACTTCCATCAGAATCAAATACGAGCCGTGTCCGAGTTTAAACATCGCCGAGGACACTATCTTCGCGGTTGGTCTAAATACGCAAACTGTTAATTTACATATATTCTCACATTCAACGCACACTATTTAGGAGACGTAGAGGTATCTCTCTAACGGTTGTATTGACCAACCTGTTGCGAACCACAAACCGATGCTCACAAACTCATATTTTATTAGCTTTCTCATTTTAGTGTGTTGATTTAATATTGATTAATTTATGATATACACCATTATAGAATTCAAATTTTGTATGCTTAGCATGGAAACTGCATTTATTATAATATAAATGTAGAAGTGAAATTACTTTTTTAATATATGTTATTTATCTAGTGATTAATGGAAACACGCTATATTGAAAAGAAACGGGACTCCAACCAGAGTGCTGTTTTGTTTCTAACTACTCCAACGATACTATTACATAATACATATAACAAAATCATAATTCATTCTATAGAAAAGAAAGTCATTAATTTTTATAATTACATATTATTAAACAAAGTATTCTGTCACGTCTGTCTGTTCGCGATAAACTCAAAAACTACTGAACATATTTTCATGCGGTTTCCACCTAAAGATAGAGTGATTGACGAGGAAGGTCTAGGTATATAATTAGTCTAATTTTTTTTTCTTATCAAGGCGGGTCAACGTCCGTCGGGCCTCCTAGTCAATAATATATTTAAAGCTGTTGTTAAATTTTGAGCAAAACATTCATCATATCCAAAAATTCGGTATTTAACTGTGTACTTAATATATGTTATGCAAATCTACTTTGTACATACATAATGAAATGCAAATAATCGTCTCCTCGAGAGATACCGAGACACCTTCACACAACATTTCAGGTCGCGTAAGGAAGTCTTGCTTCGTTAATAAAACAAAGCTAAGCTTGCAGCTTGTGCACAAAACCGCTTGCATTTAATTAGAACTGAAATGATAATACATATTCTTAAAATCAATACACACAGGTTAAGGTTTTTCTCTGAATGTTTTCATTTTCTGATAGCCATTATCGTGATTGACTCTATCACGTTGTTTTCTCCACAATTCTTTGAGCTTGTATAAGTTTACAACGGTAAAATGTCAGTTTCTTTATTTAATACTTTTCTTATTTTAAACTTTAAAACATTTTCTAGGAGAAAATTAAGATAACCAACATATTATAATTTCTTAGTCAAAACAAAATAATTGCGCTTGAATTTGATTATATTCAGAATTATCAACAATTTTGCGAGTCGGATCGATACTTGAAAATTATAATTATTGAAATCTAGTGAAATTGCGTGCAATTTTTTTACCGTTCTTTGTAGAAGGCTAACAACGTATGTATATATATTTATCAGTATAATTTTGTTGAATTTTAACATGTGAGGTGGCATTATATCATATATAATATTTTATAGATCATTGGAATTTTTAAAATTATTGCAAACAAAAAGATGGATTTTTTTCCTACTTTATAAGTTATAGAGTTTGACCACAATTATATTTAATGTATAATAAGGAAATGGGTAAAGATAGTAAACACGCTAAACCCTGAAGAAGACTAGACCTGCAATACAGATGCAGAACAATCCTTTTTTTTTCGTACTGACTACGCTATTGTCCAAGCAAGGTCTTAACAGGTTCACCGAACTACGAGAACACATCCAATAGGTGCTCGGTGACAGACTTTCAACTCGAGGATGGCGGCTCGCCACGTGGACTTAGAAAAAGTCCTACTACTATGCTATATACACAACATAATAATTTCATTCATCGTAAGCGCCAACTCAGTCGCAATTTTTCGAACCTACGTCTATCGATGCGGTGTACAAACTCGCTATCAACTAATCCACCATCTCTTCTCATCCTAAATGTGAGTGTATTTAAAACATGGAATAAACCTAAACAAAATAAGTTTATAAAAACCCTTGCCCGTTCAGATAATAAACTACATAAATGTATAAGGAAGAAGAGTCTACAGAATTTTAATTAAAATTATCAGTTCAACACATCTCAAGCGAGTTTTTTGTGGGTCAGGCGAATCATCGCATACGTGTATGGTTTTTTGCAATATATAAACTGGTTATATTTCGCATCTGCATATCATTGTTAAGGTAAGGAAATACGTACAAGCGTTAATACTAATAATTATATATAGGCATCTACAGACCCAACTCCCTTCACAAGCGACCTTGTCTGGTCGCCAACAGTCGTTCGCCTCGAAGGAATGCGACCATAGCGCTGCTTTGTTGACGAATGTATGGACAAATTCCTTGACAGATTTTCTTGTACCGTACATTTCCTTAGAAATACAATAATCTTAGGGATATACAATTATATGCCCATATGAATAATGTCAAAATAAAATCGGCTGAGTGTCTTAAACGCTCGCCTTAGTAGTCCAGTGAAGCTGTTAAGGCCTTGCTAGGCCAATAGCGTAGTCAGATCGAGAAAAAAAGCTATATGGATAAATAAAAGAAATAAGTATAAATCCATTCGTCACCAGTAAGGTTCACTGTATAGTCATAGTATAATCAATGCATTTGTTAAAGTCTTTGGAGCCTTAGAAGCTGTTAAATAATAGTATTAACAATAAATAAATTATCGAAATGTGGCCGACCTCTCTCTAGAATGTTGTAGTGTTGCCAAATGAAACCGGTCGAGTGGGAGTCGAAATAAAGCCTGTATCTAATTGTCGGCAATAAACGGCAAACGTTGTGGTACTTGATCACATAGACTATTCACTATTAGCTGCGACACAGAAGTTGCAATATATATGACATTTTAGAGACAGAATAATTAAAAAAAATACCATGTGTCGTTTTGCATTTTTTTTTAGTTGTCTTTTGTGTAGAATTTCCTTGACGTTTAATTTCCAGAAGATAAGTATTTCCTAGGATTTCGATCAAAAGCTAGTAACAGACCGTTCAATTTCTTATATGAAATTTTCTTTAGCTAATTTACACGACAATTAATTTAAAGACCATGCAAAGTATGTTTATGGTATCTTTAGTACCAACACGTACTAGTCATTCCAGCGCGATTACGTCATAAGGATCCAAAAAAAAAACAAATTGTACATTGTTCATACACAATGAAAAAAAAAATTAAACGAAATCTGTGTTGCTATGAATATTTTCGTAGAAATACCTACAATAATATTTACAGTAACAGAAGCAAACCAATCTAACTAACAACCTTAAATTACTTTGTCGTTACGATTTACCTATCTACCCTTTACTTGCAAACTAAGCTCTTAAACAGCGTCGGTATTGTATTTAGACCACAAAGCATTCCATTTGTAAATAAAATTGTTTTAGTAAATTCTTTTTGACGTAGAACACAATACGGAATACAAAGCACCTGTACGACAAATGAAATTAAAACCATTCATCATTGTTTTATATCCATAGATACCAGTAAATACATGTTAGATGGAATATGAAATAGCAACCTCAAGGCGTTATTGCTCAAAGTTATTCTAAGACATGCCCCTACTTCAGTCATAGTTGATCTATACAGCCTTTAATCTGGTTTCGCTTAGGCTTATTTATGTGCATTGCTTCGTTCTGTAACACTGCCAATATTGGTTATCATAGAATATATTATATAATAGTTATTATATTGGTAGATTTTATAATGTGAATTATATATTTCTACGATTAACTTCTTCCTCTAATATTTACTTCTACTGTATCAACAATAAAAATCTTTAATAAACTATTTACAAATAGATCAACATACATGGACTATTTGGAGTTAACCTCAACGTCAATAAGGTTCAGGCAATTAACACCTAACCTCCAATAGCTGAAGAGGCACTTTAAGAAGAAGGTAAATAATGAAACTATCTCTGTTAGGTAGGCCGTCTCATATTGAGATTGTGATACTGATTGTAGGACAATTAAGAGCAGACCTCTTCTATGATAGTCTAACACAATCAATTTTTGTACTTATTCATCAATTTAATGTATGAGTATTATTCTTAGAAACATCTCTCGGGTTTTATTGTGTTTACTGTGGTTACAATAAATTTGAGAACAACTAAGGATTGAGTATTTTTTTCTTGTAGATATAAAAAGTTACTTGTATCTAATGGCAAGTATATGGCATCTATTAATTAATTCAATTAATTCATCACTCATCGGCACTGTCACGCCAGTATCAGCAACTACTTTCAAAACGAACTTAAAACTTACAATTTTAAGAATAAATAAAACAGACTTTAACAAAAAAAGTTCTCTAGAATTGCACCAGAACTTCTTTGACCATAGGACCATAGGTACCTAGTCTTGGATTGTCGTAGATGTATCAATATCTCAATAATGATTTTGAGGAATTCCCTAGTGTATCTTTGAAATCCGAGGTCTAATGGAACCTCCTGGAAATTATTCCCGTACCAATAAAAAGGAATTTTCCAAAACGGATCGTAAATGACAAAGTTCAGAGCCCACAAACAAAAAAAATAGTGTGCGTGTACTTATGTACACGCGTTAGACTTTATACTTCGTTGGCGTAACATATAAAAATCTTTTCAAAAATTTTATCTTTCGCCTTATTCTACGTTTGTTGAAAAAACGACACTAACAACAGAAAAAAGGTATTTAATACATTGAAGGTTTTAATACAAAGAAATACAAACAACAAATACAAAGAAACAAAATGTTGAGTATAGCTAACTTCAGGGTGTCGGTTTTTCGTGACAGAGTGCACGCGCATCGTATAAATTTACTCTCATCATTGTTCCTTAACGCGTCAAAAGAAGTATAACAAAAATACAACAAAATTGAGAACCTTTTCCTGTTAGCAGTCGTTTAAAACTGAGTCAGTGGAACAAATTGTAATAAAAATTTGGTAAAGCTTTAAATAAAATATTTCGAACACTGTAGCATTCGTTTCCAAGAATTCAAAGTTCTGCAAAATCCAACAACCAACAGTTTTACGGAGGTAAAATAAAAACAACAAGAGTTGAAAGAGTTGCGATTGCTGACGTATTAATAATATCAGGTAGTTACAAAACAAATATCGTGAAATCGAATATTACCAAGAGCCAAGAATATTAACAGAGTTATCCGAACGATTTGCTTGCTATCAAGTACAGTTTACACTAATTGTCTGTACATTGATATTGCACAATTCAAATTTATATTGTACTTACTATGCTCTCGGCTCCACTAGTGTTTTTAATAATATTTACTGTTATAATTTATTGTATTTACTATCTGTTTGTAATAAATAATTTCAATTAGAAAATAGATGGATTCTCAACGTTCTAATATCTTAACATATTATAAACGGTTCTTAAAGCGATCGGCGGAATGGTACAAAAGTAGGTGTATTAAAACGCCACCTAGAAGCAAGTTATACATAGATCTTTTCCATTAACAAACACTTAGGTATGGCAATTTATACAGCGATTATTAATCTCGTATTTGCAAAGTAAGTCGGAGAAAAAACGGTCGAACGAAAAGGTTTTTTACGAACGCTGCCTTAACCATGAGAGATATATAATTGAGTTTCAGAGCAAAGTTGTAGAGCTTGATAATGCCTACAAAAAAGTCATAGACAGCATTTATTTAACTTTTATATTTAAGTCACAAAAAGTAGTTTTTTTATAAATTTTTACCGCCCAACGAAGTGCGCACGGGTCAGCTAATCTCAGATATAACAACATCTGTATTCGAATACCTACATACCGTTTTGTAGCGAAATAAAGCGTACAGGTAAAAAGGTAAAACATTGTTTTTACTTTCACAAAATTTTGTTGAGTGAATCAGCCTGAAGCGATGACGCCAGCCGTTTATAAAATATTTTAAAAGTATTCTGGTGCCTAAAGTGTGTACTGGTTTTATTTACACAATGTATTAAAAAATATATTCACTTTAACGAAGCAGATAAATTATATTATATACGTATAATTATTAAATAGTAACGTATAAAATTAAATTAATGTTAACAAAATTACATAACTACTGCTCTAATAAATAATTTTGTAACTGCTATTTATCCTATCATTGGAAACATTTAACCATCTTCGAACGGCGGTTGGTCTGACATTATTAATATTTTGATTTTGGAACAAAGCTCTTTAAACGTAACTTGTGATAGTAGTTTATTGATAGAAATCATCACATAAAGGAAAAGCGTTATGCTCCTTTGTCTTTGTCATTGTCTTTTGTTCAATCAAACAATCGTATAACTACCCCATCCGCACTAATATCTCAACAAACGTTTAATATAAAAAGCCAAGAACTTCGTAATTTTTATTTCATAATTGTTCATTAATTTAATTAGATAAGTAACTTCAGCATAAAAGGTTACATAAAAATATTCACGGTACGTTTAGAGATATTCAAATTAATTATAAGATTATTACGCTCATTCACGTAACTATTAGCGCTATACTGATTTCGCATTAAGGAAGTTATAAATGATACGGTGCACGCATCTAAACCAACTATTTCACAACTAATTGACTATCTCAGTGCGATCGGCGTTCTAACTAGAGTTAAACAAATATTCTCACGTATGTTATAGCCGATAACGCCACACTTAGCAGATACGCGACGTGACTACATTCGCAGTGCGCGTCTGTCGCTAAAATGTATTTTTTAAATATAGCCTCCTATAATCTATAAATCAACGATGACGCGTTGAAACATTTGAAAAATGTAGGGAGTGGCGGCTAAATGCACGGGGCTCAGACGAATGGTCGGTATGTAAATGTTTCATATTTCTCGACAGTTAAATATTAGACCTTAACTCTGATATATTTGTGAGATATATACGAAACCATCGTGTCATGAGAGTGTGAAATCTTTTTATATAATGCTAACTTTGTCCGCGGCTTCGCACTAATTTGTTAATAGGTATATTATTATTATTATTTGTTAAAGTTACTATAATATTTTTTTCAATAAATAGTTGGTTATAAACATAAATGTGTCGTTGATTTCAAAATATGCTAAATCCAATTTTAGCCGTTCCTAATATTTTACGTTATTTTTCAAAATATTCCAATTTTGTACGTGTAAAATATGACGACCATAAAGATCTTATGAACGGTAACATAAGAACTGGAAATCGTAAAAAAAAATAAACATATTATATTGTGAACGATTAAAATTGGATTTAGTTAATTTTTAAATGTAACGACTTAAATATCTCTAAATACCGACACACGCTAATTTTTATGGTGGTCTATTGAAAGTTATAGAATGTGATAAACTGCAGCGCATCTTGTGGTGATGTTTAATGAAAGGTATAGCATGAGACACTTTTGCATTAAAAAAATAGTATATCAACTTTCACGGTTGTTGAGATCTCTTGTATAATCTCTCTTGAATACACAAGCATTCATTTCTTTATATATGCAAACGAGCTGAAGGGCCCCTGTTTCACTGGATCTACTTTTATATTTTATGATAAGAAGTATCCCATAGCTTAATTCACTAAACAATCGTACACTACGTTTCATTATAATCTATCCAGCAATTTTAGCGTGATCCATAGACAAACACTCAAACTAATATGTTTTATATAGTCGATTAAATTATACGAAATAAAGATTAAAGAGTGCATTATAACTCCACTAAGTATTAAAAATCGTTTAAAAGCGTTCCACTCTATTTACTGACCAGCCAATAACACAATAAAACCAATTCATATTTTGATATACACTTGTTGACCCGAAAGCCATACCATATTGCAATATTTGTCATTTTAAAACATTTTCAAACTCAGCTAAAACAACTGAACAAATATTTCTACTTAAACTCGACTCCCGTACAAATGTTTGCAAAGAATACAGACGAAATAAAGAAAAAACACTGAAACAAAATATAAACAACTTCAAAGTTCGAAAACACGGTTATTACTAGTGACATAGTACGGATAGAATAGTGAAAGAATGTCTGGACAACTTTCGTCAGGCATGGCTATTGCGCCAATTCAAGAGAACATTGGCCGGTCGAGAAGTTCGAATAAGTTTCTAAGAGCTTTGTATTGCAGTGTACTTTTGCACGAGGAATGTGTCTTTGATCGAAATTTAAGGAAAATATTGAGATCACTGTAGATATACGTTATCTATTGTAGATTTATATCTACATTTTGTCGAGGAATAATGTTAGATAGATTCATTGAAATACAGGAGTAATTAATCTTGGTTTCATAACAGTGAATGGCGTATGGCCATTTATAAATTAGGCTAGAACGACGCAGATGAATTTTGCTTTTATATTAAAAACAAATGTATCAATAAATAGTTGACAAAAAAAAATTAGATTTTTTGATTGGAAGGAAGGAACATACAACATATAACATCTACATTTAAATCATCATATTTAAATGTAAAAATATTTAAAATCCTTTACCACATTTAACAAAATACTATGTATATGAATATGTGGTGTAAGACTATAAATCGAAGATACTTTTCGGATTTAATGGTATCTGATTTTTCCACTAAATCTGTAGCTTTAAACACATTTATGTATTAAATCAATTCCAAGCAAAAAGTCTAGATTTAAAGCTTTTTCAGCCAGTCAGTGATAAATTATTAAAAATGTTTCGAATTAAATGCACCGCGCTCGCGCGAGCCAAGATCGCATTATCCTTTTTCACAAGTCTAAGCTAACGTAACCAAAGCGAGACAAAAGAGCAAGATGGCGAACATTCAGCCACCGCGGTGCATTTAATACGAGACCTTTTTAAAGCCAGTGTTCAATACGTATTTAACTTTCTCGTAATAACACCGGATAACTTTAAAATAACATCGAAATTCGATAACTGAAACTGACCTATAATGATAGTAGCATTCCTAAGAAAGCGTATGTTTTGAATTTCCGTAAGTTACTAAATAGAAATAAATATATTTGCAAAATATAGAGTCAGTAAAAGTTTACCATTTTTAGTTATTAGTATTTTTTTTTTGTTGCAAAAGTGAGACTTTCAGATTTATTATGAGAACACTTCCTATATTGTACAAATAATTTATGGAGATGATGTGCAGTCCTGATTAGTTGACACAAGCCTAGTAACCAATTGCATAGTAATTATGCATTTACCGTTGATGTTGCAAATTGGAAAGTTAAATCGTTACATTATTTATTCAAATTATCTAATTCGTTTAACAGTTTGTAATGGCAACACGTAGTTGAATATCTTTGTTACATGAACGTCTTGTAGGAAGCTAGGTTATAATTAGCAAAATTTCTTAGTATTTGTGTTTGCGAGAAATATTAATCGCGTAACCTTTTAAACCTTCTACGTAAAAAGTGTAAATTGGGGTGTAAGTGGTGTCGAATAACATCTAAGACTTGAGACACTCAAGCCAACCTCACCTGCACGTGGTGCACCCTGCTGAATAACGAACGAGGCAATGGCGAAAGCGGGGTGGTAGGGTTTTATAGCCTAACTGGGTCGCAACCACCATGTATATGGCGAAAAAGCCCGTCATAGTGATTCGCTTCTGCGGGTCGCGTTTCGGGATCAACCTGTACATATCCAGCTGTGCGCAGGCCGGCATGACTGCGGCGACCGGCGATGGATAGTGTGTCACTCGGTTGTCGCCATTGTTTTTGGATTGTACTGTGCTTACCATCCGTCACATTGCAGTCATTTTGCCGTGTTACAATAAAAAAAAAGAAAAAAGTAAGATAAAATGACACAGCGTTAATTTAATGGAATAGCGTTATATAACTAATTGTTTGAAATATTGCTATTAATATACGTAATAGGCAGGTGGTAGCGCCACGCTGAAGTTATTACTGATTTCAGCATGAATGGGTCGGCTCGCCCGGGGTACTACCACTCGACCCACAGAAAACCGACGTAAAGTAACTGTGCTTGCATTGTTGCGTTCCGTTCGGTTCGTGAAAGCGCCGGAGATGCTCTCCCTTTCCCTTCCCGCTCCCCCCATACACAGGCTGGCAACGCACTTGTGACTCCCCTGGTGATGCTAGTGTCTATGGACGGCGGTGATCACTTAACATTAGGTGACCCACCTGTTCGTTTGCCTCCTAAGACATATAAAAAAGTAATATATATTTGTATCAAATCTGCTCATGAATAAATCATAACCCTAGCTAAAGTTATAAATTCGAACGTGAGTCTGTTTATTTGTTTGTCACTCTTTTACACCTTTGTTATCATGATATTATGCATACACTATTACCAGGGGTACAAAAAAGAACATAGGGTATATTTTATTCAACAAAAAGCTCTCAAGGGGTACATTAATGTGAAGGACGCCGCGAGCGAATGCCAGTTAGTGTATAAATATGTACAATATAACTATCAATACCACGAAAAATTATTAATATTCGTCATATTTTCGATTCTTCATGAATTATAATTTCTTATAGATTTTAAATCAAAGTCCTGGGAAACTTTACTATAATCAGATCACTTATAACTCTCAAGTATAAACCATATCTAAAATTCTACTCAACTCTACTCTAACACGTAATAGACGTAATATTAAAGAAAATTAAGTCAAATTAATAAAAATCAAGATTCTTTCGGTCAGAGCCAAAGTAAAACCTTGCGTTATTATAATTTAATAGGATATTTTGTATTCTATAACCGTTAGAGAGTGTTGTGGTGATATCGTCAGTTTCTTTAGCGAATAGCTATACAGTGCTAATACTTATTATTCTGATAGAGCAAGCAACGCTCGTGCGGAATATAAAGCGACTTATGAGTTCAGAAATATCTAAAGATTTGAAAAATCTTAAAGATCTTTATATCGTATAATTCAATCGAATATATAAAACACATACGTTTGAGTGTTTGTCTATGGATCACGCTAAAATGGCTGGTTGGACTATATGAAATTTAGTGTAAGATTGTTTAGTGAATTTTATGGGATACTTTTTATAATAAAATGTAAAAGTAGATCCAGTGAAACGGGAGGATTTTTTTTATGTGATAGCAGGCAAATGGATAGGTGGGTCACCTGATGTTAAGTGATCACCACCAGGCGAGTCGCAAGTACGTTGCCAACCTGTGTTGAGGGAGGGAGGAAGGGAAGGGGGAAAAGAGAGGAGGAAGGAGAAAGGAGTTGGACCCCAGGCGCTCTCACTGACCGAACGAAACGCAACAATGCAAGCACTGTTACTTCACGTCGGTGTTTCTATGAGAAGGTGGTACTACTACGGACGAGCCGATACATTCATGCTGAAACCAGTAAGCTATATCCATATGCCGAGGCCATTTAATATATGAAAAATGCCCATTAATTTCATCTATCAAATGTATACTTGTAAAAAGAATTGTTTTTTCTTTTTGTTTTGCAACATAACTTCAGTGAGGTCATACGAAACGTGTTAAATTATCGAATTATGACAATATGAACATAAATAATTGTTACACTATGTAACATTTTATGTACAAGGCAAACATCAACGGTAAGTATGTATGTAAATTATAATATCCAGTCAGTGGATATTACTTACAAAGGTCATGTTTGTATTCTACCGATACTTAATCAAATATAGTTGGCTACATTAAAATTAACAGCGCAGTTCAACAAAGTAAAAAATGAGTAAAACCACTCATAATACATAGTGAATAAGATTATAAAACTAAGTATTACCTTAAATTAACTCAATTATTTTAATAAACTATTGGGCGCCCAGAGGTCGACATTCGACCATAGTTCATTGATATTTTAAAGTTTGAATTTTATTAGGGTTCTTTTGTCAAAGGGTATTTATTATGTTATAATATCATTGTAGAATGTAGAATGAAAAAGGGTAATTGGAACGTAAGAGTAAAATAATACATACAGTCGAGCATAGCAACCTCCTTCACAACCTTTTTTGAAGTTCTTTATTGACAGATGTCAAAATGTCTTTTTTGTTTACATGTGTGTATATGTTGTGTAAAATTTAAGCATTAGTGTGAGTAATGCATATTTTAATTAATTTAATGTACTTCTAATGCATTTTAAATAAAATAAATAGCTTTCTGCACTTCTCCTCCATATAAACTTTAACTATGCCAAATTGTACGTTCATCCGTTCGCCCAATTCCGTTATAAAGGGATACAAAATTTAGGCTTCACGTATTAATATAATGATATGACAGTATATACTCGAAAAGGTTGAAAAGTTTTTTCATAGCAATTGTTTTTTTCTACCAAATATATTAAATTTACTATAAACTACCTTGTATCAGCGATTTCTTGCAAAATTATTGTTTATTTAAGCATACATTTTATATTATTCAATCTTTTTAAACTTACTTTTTTATACATTGATAACTGGTGTCAAATTTAATAGGATAGAAATAGGTCATATTTCCTTAACAACAAAAACATTCATTGCTTCAATGTGGTATTGCATCCGTAGCCACTTTGTTAATCAGTACTTTTTAACCGATTTCGAAAAAGGAGGAGATATATTATTATATAATATATTATTAGGTAGCGTGAATATCAATATTTTTTATTTATTTTCGTTAATTTAATAATTCAGTTATTTTTCGGTTTTTAATGCCTTATTAGTTTTTCACATCGAAAGCGGTTTATTTTCTTTTGTAAAAAAAATTTCTATTATACATATTATCAAGTAAAATATATTGAAATTTAAAAGACTTATTATATGATAATAATACCAATAAATAACATTATCACAGCGAACATATTTAGTAACATACCTTGAGTATATTTGCAATCTTTAAAATATTAAGTCCACATGAATAATAAATTAACGTTGTAAGAATGAATCGAGCGTGTCTTCACATAAGAATGTTACAACCTTGAACTTTTCGCCTTTAGCCAAGTCGGCCAGCATACCTCGCAGCCCACGCTGGTTGGACCATTTCGAAACCTGCAGAATCACTGTATAGTATAAGCTAAATTCTAACGGCCAAAATTTGTGAATACAGCATTTCGTGCATAAAAAATTGGAAAACAGTTATGATGTTAAAGAAATATATACTCAAAAAACCAAGCATTGAGATCTTAATTCGAGTAAACTATTCTTGTTATTATAATTAGCTATAAAATATTTCAATTACAACAAATCTAAAAATACTCATGATCTTTGATATTATAACTAGAAGTATTGAATGACTCATAAATGTGTATAACACGTACATAATTAGGTAATATTAATCTATACATATTTTTATATCATAGGAGGCAAACGAACAGGTGGGTCACCTGATGTTAAGTGATCACCACCGTCCATAGACACTTGCACCACCAGGGGAGTCTATGGATCACGCTAAAATGGCTGATTGGATTATAATGAAATTTAGTGTAAGATTGTTTAGTGAATTAGGCTATGGGATACTTTTTATAATAAAATGTAAAAGTAGATCCAGTGAAACGGGAGGATTTTTTTTATGTGATAGCAGGCAAACGGATAGGTGAGTCACCTGATTTTAAGTGATTCCCACCAGGGGAGTCGCAAGTGCGTTGCCACCCTGTGTTTGAGGGAGGGGGAGGAATGGAAGGGGGAAGGACAGAAGAAATGGGCCTCCGGCGCTCTCACTGACCGAACGAACACACAACAATGCAAGAACTGTTACTTCACGTCGGTTTTCTGTGAGGGGGTGGTACTACTCTGGGCGAGCCGACCCATTCATGCTGAACCAGTAATAGATTCAGCGTGGCTCTACCACCTACAACTATTTTTGTAAAGAGATAATTTTTGAATATTACTTCTGGAATTACTAATCGGATTTTAATAATTCTCTCCCTAATAAGAAACTTCATTGTCCTTGAGTGAAAGTGACTATATTTTATTCTTATTATTTTTATATAATGCGTATTGTATGGTTGTTAGGAATTTATATATAACAACATCTCGCTTTATAATTACAATAAATATTATGAAAGTATGTGTTCATTCCTGACATAATACCTGTATTTGATGCTACCGAATATTCTATCGTCTTGTGAAAAATTAGCTTCGCTTTCCCGATAGAACCTTTTAAATCCTAATTTCATTAAAATACTACGTACCTAAACCGATTTTATAGAGTTAAGTAAAAGATTTTTATCATTTTAAAGGATCTGAGTACCTATATAAACAATTTAAATGATGTTGGTAGACAAATAAATCGTATGAGATCAAAATTAAAGGACAGATTATCTTTACACAAAAGTTAAACATTCAACAACATAATATACTACAAATTTTGTAACATAGATAAACAATTTTTTTATATCGATTAAGTATGCTTTGAAAATAAAACCAAACATTACAATAACCACTCAAAACAACTTATAAAAAAGGGGTTTTCTTGTAAACAAATTCCCAAAAAAAACTGTCTGAATATTTCATATAATAAGCCGAAATAGAAAAATGTTTTACATTTCCGCTAAGATCGTATGTACAAACAAATATGTAGGAGATAAAGGTCAAGACATAACCAGAATCCTGTGAAGGTCTAACAGGTAAAGTGCCTATCCTTTTCATTGCTCAGAATTCGGGATCTTTACGTCGCTCAAGTAACCCTTTGTGATGATTCAACCGTGAATAGAATTTTTTTTCTCAAAGAATTCCTTCGTTGAAGATTACTCACGACAATTATTACGTCACGAACATGATAGTGATTTTGTAGTTCAAAGATAATGTTAATAATTTAAATATTTCAGCTTTAAATTTTGTTGTTTTGTTTGTTTGACTGCGCTATTATGGAATTGGGAATCAAATTTAGAAAAAATAGTTTTGGTTCTTATTTGTTTTATACATATATATAATTATATGTGCTATTTAGTATAACGTTTCGACGCTTGGATGCGAATCAATATTAAATTTGTAAGGCAGTGCGTCATCTGTTGCGACTCGTAGTATTAGAGTCCGAGAGCAGACAAGGTTGCCAATGAGAATTGAATATTGCTGAGAAGACCCGAACTGTGAATGCCTATGTCGGCGAATACTAAACATGCCTAGTTAAGTCGCGTAGCCTACTCCCTATGTAATCGTCATACTTCTAAGAATTACCAAATTTATTTGATCTTACCTAAATGCGTTGACAGTATTTGAAAATCTTAAACACGCGGTATAGCTCGTTGTTACATAAAATAGAATAATAGAAACTGTAATAGGAATTTCAAATTAGATAAAAATAAATAATGTATGAACAAGAATTAAAAAAAAATCATAATATTATAAAATAATATAAATATTCGAAAGTTTTCTATTTAAAAATGCGAATGCATTCTTTAGGATATTAAGTTCGTAGAGTTTTAGTAGAATTCAAACCACATTAAAAGCATCTTGGAAAATCTAAATCATTATATAAACTGGTCTCGCAGTTATTAAAGCAAAAAATCCTGTTTTGCATGTCCGCTAACCGTCCGTTAATGTGGCAGACATACGGCGATGTAGTTCTTCTTACAATTTTGTAACAAACATGGCGGTATATAAAAAGTCTACTAAAATATATTTCTAAAAGTAATACAAAATCCAATACAAGGTAGAATTATTAGAAAGCAATACGAATAAAAAGCTAAATTGAAATTATTTTATTTGAACGTCTTCTGACTATATTAGACTGTACAATATTCAATTATATTACCATTGTAGATACCACGTTAATAGAGTTAAATGTGAATTCTAAAATACCCTTGTGCTTGTAATGGAAAGTATCATGATAATACAAGATCGTAGTGGTAGGGTTTCTTCTAATGGTCGCATGGTTAGGTAACAAGTTAATAAATGCAGACATTACTAACAACCTGGAACCGCTTCAGTTGCGAAGAGACATCGCCTCACTGAGCGTGTTTTATCGTCTGTATCATGGCGAGTGTTCTGAAGAGTTGTTTAACCTGATCCCATCTTCTCCTTTCCACTACAGAACTACACGGGCGGGTACGCGTCTCCACAGATTCACAGTAGCAACCATCCCGGCAAGAACGAAGAAGTTTGAAAATTCTTATCTTTGTCGTACTGTGAAGATGTGGAATAGCCTCCCAGCCAGTGTGTTCCCTTCCTCTTATGACATGGGGTCCTTCAAACGAGGCGTGAAGAGGCACATGTGCAGGTCGGCATGATAGCGACGACTGCCGTTGTTATTTAACACCGACGGTCACCGTTACTCATGGACTGTACTGTACTTTCCATCAGGTACCATACAGTCACTTTGCCGAACCAATTTAAAAAAAAAATAAAAAAAAAGTGCGCGCGTACAAAGTACACATGTCAGAAGTGAAACTTCTTTGGCGAACTAATTTATAAGTCTTGTTTATATTTATACAAATCTAAAACTTTAGAAAAATAGAAAAATAATAATAAAAAAATAGACAAAAAAAATGAAAAAAAAAATAGATGAAAAATCTGCGTTTACTGTAAATGACGTCACTTCCGTTGCATACCTGCGTGATGTTACATCTGTAAAAATTTTACCTTCATGCGTCTAAAGAAGTTTCACTTCAAAATGAAAAAGAAAAGGTAACAAATTAATAATCGATGACATAGCACATACTGCTGTATTTCATTCAGCATCTCAATCTTTCCTATAGACTTATTTTATCATTTTAAACAACATCACCTCTTAATATTCGAGGAAATTATGATGAACACTAGGCCTATCTTTTATGTATACATTTCTTCTGTACGTGGGTATGTTATTGAACTCCTCCAAAACGACTGGACCGATTTTGATGAAATTTTGTGTGCGTGTTCACGTGGATCTGAGAATGGTTTAGATTCACAATTAGACCCGGTAGGTGGCACTGCGGTTGAATTTTAGATTTTTTATTATCAAGGCAGGATAACGTCTGCCGGGACCGCTAGTATAATATATATTTTTTATACTATCGTCTGAAATCATATTTACTAATTTTTATTTACTACCATTTGTTCAAAATGCTTTAAAAGTACCTAACTTTTAATTTGCTTTATATGCTCGTAACATATAGTCAGTTCTACGTGTCTGTATGTCAGTAATTATGAACGAACGGTCTGTTAGCAACCGACTCGACGCGACAAGAGGGGTGATGGTCCATCATGTGTAACAATGTTGCCGCCTTGCTTCTCTACCAGTGTTTTAACCTTTTTATTGTAACCCCGTTTATAAATATATTCATTTTATTGGATATTACTGAAAAAAGAATTTATTATATTTTTATTCGATTATCTCCGTTTTATACAGTATAATGAGATTACGTTACGTAGAGTTTATGAAAATCAAATCTGGCAATGGCATTAGCAAAAGTATTGTTATTATATTGTTTCAATATAATAAAGGTGGATGATAGTAAACAGTGTCAGTTTAAAGAAAATTAACGAAATAATACATATTATGGTTTCGAAATATTAAGAAATTAAATATAAAATAACTTTTTACATTAACTTTGTAATGCATTCTATACTAGTTGTAAATTCAATGTCAACATTCTTGTGTACTCACAAAATGAAACTTTTAACCTCTTTGAGATGATCTAACCTACAATGGGTACGCAACAAAAGAGAAAGTTAAGGTACTAGGAAATCATAAACATTAACACGTAACCACATTCATCACGGAGGCAGAGTCGTACAAGTTTTATTATTGTAAACCACTGTCTTTCTGAACATAAAAAAAAAACAGAAAACGTATCTTCTAAGTGCGAAATTTTGTTTTCGCTTTTACTTTAAAACAAGAGAATTTCACAAAATGAAGCTACTAAGTATAGGAAAACAAAATGGCGGCGCAAAAAACCGCGAAACGTCGAGCGCGGATGCATTCACGATTGTCGCGTCTGAATAACAATGTGGTATACATAACATTATCTTGCTTTTACTCGACTCCACGATCGTATAGCTAAATCATACAGGTTAATAACCTACTCACTTAGCTATCTCGCGGTCATTTGTTATTGAGAACGCAGTGGTCACGCAGGTACTAGAAGATTACCACAACCAAAACTAACAGTTCACGATCCTATTTCTTAGAGAACCAATAGGCCAATTGTTATTTGTGTCGTGTCGCATGCCGGTGGCGAGAGCTAAATGCGTAAACCGAGTAACGGTGTCGGTTCACTGAACGGAAAGTGTTGCTAGTAATAATAATTGCCACCTGCTCCTTAAGGGAAGTTCGATATCTACGCACCATAACTGTGGCATCCTTGTACACAGAGGAAGTATAGTAGAGAAACTTTCGCCAAATAAGGATCTTAGTTACCTGAGGTGTTGGAAACCATAGTACTGGTAGCATTTAGTGACGTATTTATTTATTGTCGTAAATAGAGTTTTTTTCTTTAACATTCTTATTTGTTGTGACCTTTTTGGATAACATTAGTTATATTAGCTATGGACATTTAAGTGAACGATTGAGTTCAATGCTAAAAGTTATTTTGTTGTTAGGAACTCAAGAGAACATAAGTCCCTTTCTAGTATGTTCGATCAAGATATATTAACAACAGCTTTTTTATAGCAATTAATCTCTTAAATCATAGCACAATACATTCGCGAAACTGACTTCCTGTTAATAATATAAAATGTTATTCTAGGTTATTGTGAGTTAATATTCTTACTATGTGGCAGATAATTCATTATTACTAGTGGGCGCCCAGTGGTCGACATTCGACAATGGTTCATTGATTTTTTTAAGTTTGAATTTTATTAGGGTTAATATCATTATTGAATGTAGAATGCAAAAGGGTAATTGGAACGTAAGAGTAAAATAATACATACAGTCGAGCACAGCAACCTCCTTCACAACCTTTTTTAAAGTCATTTATTGACAGATGTCAAAATGTCTTTTTTATTTACATGTGTGTATATGTTGTGTAAAATTGAAGCAGTGGTGTGAGTAATACATATTTTAATTAATTTAATGTACTTCTAATGCATTCTATATAAAATAAATAACTTTCTGCACTTCTCCTCCATATAAACTTTAACTATGCCAAATTTCACGTTCATCCGTTCGCCCAATTCCGTTAAAAAGGGATACAAAGTTTAGGCTTCACGTATTAATATATAGATGAATGATATAAAATTAAAAAAAGGTTTTAATGTGTATCCGTCCTATTCCTTCATTCCTTACTGATAAATCATCTGACATTGTCCTTATTACTCATGTCTAATGGATCATCTGATGATAAATATGATTATAGCTAATATTAAAACAATATTATTTTACTATGTACAATAAATACGTTTATATAAAATGAACTGTATAATATTAAATTATGGTGATATTAAACAATATAGAATTGATTGAAATAAATTAAAATACATTTATATTATCCTATCTATTATATATACATATATTATTCATTAGTCAAAAATACTACAACCGAGATAAGAAAAAAAGTAGAAGAAAGTCGAGCACAATTTAAACTTAGGTTTCAACCATTGATTAAACTGATTGTTATTTATAAAATTTGTCTTGTAAGTAAATTAATATTTAAATAAAAATTATATTTATGCATAAATCTTATTAAGAACTAAAATAATTATTAAAATAGATATAACGTAGAGTTAAAGAGTTAGATTTATTCGCGATTATTTAAGAAATATTATTTCAAACAGATATATCAAAAGGTGTACCATTAAATTAGTCAATGTATTTTTTTTTATTTTGACGTTTGCAATAACTAAGAAAGTTAAAAAAAATAGAATATATAAAAAGGTAATCAGATAATTTTTAAACAATGTAAAAATTAAAGACATTTAAATCGTAATGATTCTTTGCTTCTTAAATTTTCATGCATAGACAATTTAAAAATACTTTTACTGAGAATACAATACTCGCGCAACTAGTTTCCAACTACTGACTTCCCATTTTCTAACGAGATCTTTTTTTGCCTCGATAGAATCTTGTTCAAGACTGTGTTTCTTCCGAGCTACTGCGCAATAGGAGAATAGAAAATGCCACCGACGCTCTAACTAGATATTGTATTCTGAATTACTACTTATTCTTCTCTATTGGCAAAGGAAACACACAATTTGAACTGTTTTAATTTCGACTATATTTGGAAAAGTTCACCGGTTAACAAATAGCACAGAACAAATAAACTGTTGCCATACCTTTGACAAAATTTTAATACACAATTATGTGTCATATTGATTTAAAAATCTATGGTTTCTTCTTTGCTTTTATTTCCCTAGTGCGTGTGTATGAATGTATTCTTATGTATGTATTCCACTACGAACTTAAAATACGATTGATATCATGAATCTTGCTATAATAATTTTCTAAGCAATTTAAATCAAATATATCTAGATTCTACATTAAGATTTAAAAAGTTCATTTCAGAAATACTCATGGAAATAATGAAAAACAAAAGTTACTAGCAGTCAATAGGCAGTTAAGTGAAGATGTATTCGTGTCACAAGTTGGCGAGAAAATACTTATTCCCACAACTTCCAAATTAAAGTCAAACAATACCATAATATCTCAACAAAAAACGCTCCTGGGAATGAACGCACTTCTTTAACGCCAATAACTTTCGCGCGTTGCTAATTACTCACTGTCAGTCACATTTCACGAATCTTGGAAGACAAGTTAATTGTCTGTGTGTCTTTAGGACCAACTGTTTAGAAATAAGTATTATTTCGGTTTAACTACTCAATCGATCATTTTGCATACACGTTGTTAGATACAGAACATACAGAAGTGGTAATACTATTCCAGAGGGATATATCAAATCTAAATAAACGTGAGCTAAGCTACGAGCAAAAGGTAGTTATAATATAAATTTGTAGGAGGTAGAGCCATGCTGCAGCTATTACTGATTTCAACATGAATAAGTCGGCTCGCCCAGGGTACTACCGCCCGACCCTCAAAAAACTGACGTGAAATAATAGTGCTCGCATTGTTGCGTTTCGTTCGGTCAGTGAGAGCGCCGGATACTCCACCTCCCCTCCTCCTCCCCCCTCCTCCAAACATAGGCTGACAACGCACTTGTGATTCACCTGGTGTGGCTTGTGTCTATGGACGACGGTGATCACTTAACATCAGGTGACCCACCAGTTCGTTTGAGGCCTATGATAAACAAAAATCATATTGGTTGCAAGTCGTTTGGTATCCATTGATGAGACATTAATTTGATTTTGTTCGCCAAACATTTTAATAGTTATTATAAAATCCACGACTAATTTTAGAAATATTACATCGATTATCATTTCCTATCTAACAATAATACCGAATATTTAAGAAAAAATACGGTTTCATACCGTTAAACATACATTTCAAACGCGGTTTTACTTGTGTCTGCTGTTCTTAAAACGACATACTGACCTACAAAGTCGTTTAGACCTAAGTCTCTAGTCGTGTTTCACTACGGAATTACTAAGTGTACTGCGTCGGCTTTCTCCAGATTAATTACTGTCTAGAGCCGTAAAAGTTGTGACTTTAAAATTAATTAAATAATTCAATCTTTTTAGTAACAGACACTAACTTATTAAAATTAATATACATGATTAATAAAACTTTTATATGACTATGAAAATTTTAGCTAACAAAATATAATGACATTAATTTAATACATTATAAAGGGTACATACACGTATTTTGAAACGGTAAACAATTTCAGTTTTCACTACATATTATAAAACAAAGTCCTCTGCTACGTCTGTCTGTCTGTTCGCGATAAACTTAAAAACTACTGAAAGGATTTTCATGCACTTTTCACCAGCAGATAAAGTGATTCACGAAGAAGGTTCAGGTGTACAATTTGTCAAAGTTTTTTCTTATCATAAGGGCAGGACAACGACCGTCGGTCTCCCTATTTTAGATATATATATATAAGATTAACTGACTTATATATCAAGGCACAGCCCAAACTATAGAATCATTAATTTTGCAAGCGGGTTCCGCTTATAGCATAGGTGAGTACGTGAGTACTAAGAAAGGATTTTAGGAAATTCACACCCAAATATGTCGAAAAAGGGAATCAAAGTTTATATGAAAAATCATCATTTCTACGACAATCAGTTGTTCTTTTAGAGATATATCATTAAAGGCATATAAAGCGACGAGAATTGCTAGTTCGTTTATAAGAAACACAGAATTATTGAAGAATTTAACAACATTTATTAAGAAAATAACACGGACAACATTACTTTTCCGTTTACGATCCATTTTACTTAATTTTGTGTGTGATGCAGTGGAAAGTCGAACGTGCGGCACTCGCCGCCGACCGACAAACGGTACACGTACGAATAATACGTGACAGAAAACCTAGCAAACCTAAAACGGAACGCCTTCACTGGCAGTGTCACTCGAACATTGAATGTACTGTAACTGTCTTCTATACCCACCAACCATATAGGGATGTGTACGCAGTTTTAATATTCATAATTACTTTTATAAGAACGATCACGAGTGAAATACTTATTTGGTTTTCAGTAATTATTTGCATCGGTAACGATTATTTGAAACTGTACATTTTCATGCGATTCCATGCTCATTTGTGATGAATTGAGACAATTGACAATCGCTGTCACTTTTGATGTTGAAGCTCTATAAACAAATAATACTATTGTAAATAATCAATCGCTTCAATAGTTTATACATATACCTATATAAAACTCACGATTTCGTATTTTTGTAGCTCTGGTACTCTGGAAAAGCGATCGATAAAGCAGTTTCTACAAAACCAAAGGTTTCTATGGAAAAATCTCCATGATATTCGTTGCATAGTTGAATGAATATCTTAAATAACTCAAAAGCAAAATGTAATAGTTATGATAAAGGCTTTTTTCTTTTCGTTCAAATTCATTCACAATTTAGTTACAGAAAATAAAAGAGATTTGTCGAATATTTCCCATTTTTACAAGAACCGCTCCAGTAAAGCCAACTGTTTATGCTTATATGAATATAATTGAAAATATATTATTTCTAATGTATAAAATAAAAAAAATAATTATATTTAATGTTCTCAAAATTAACATAGACCATTTTTACTATCGTATATTGTTTACAGGACTAGCGCGGATTAACAGGGACAAAGACAATTACAAAACTAAAATACACTTTCTCTTTTTTATATTTTTTATGCCGGTTTTAAAATATATAGAAGAATTTTAAGATATATTTTCTATAAATGTTATATTGTTTTTCAAACAATAACGACGCGCATGTCCGTGCAACGCGTCAATCGATTGAAGGTGGTAGAGCCACGCTGAAGCTCAGAATTACTGGTTTCAGCATGAAAGGTTCGGCTCGTCCGGGGTAGTTTCACCCTCTCACAGAAAACCGACGTGAAGGAACAGTGCTTGCATTGTTGCGTTTTGTTTGTGAAAGCGCCAGAGGCCCACCATCATAACCTCTAGACAACAAAGGCGGAGGTTTTTTTATCATAGGATGCAAACGAAGACGTTACCTGATATTAAATGATCACCACCGTCCATATACACTTTCAACACCAGGAGAGTCTTGCGTTGCCATCCTGTGTTTAGAGGAGGGGAGGAGGGCCTCCGGCGCTCTCACTGACCGAACGAAACGCAACAATGCAAGCACTATTACTACACATCGGTTTTCTATGAGAGGGTGGTACTACCCAGGTCGAGCCGACTCATTCATGCAGAAACCAGTAATTCTGAGCTTCAGCGTGGCTAAAGGAGGATTCATTTCTTGCTGAATTATCATATTAAATTATTAAAGTAACCAATAACGATGTATTAAATATAACATTTAAAATCATACGTTTGTTGTATTACGCCTCGTTGTTTGATTCCGTGTTTTGTGTATTAATAAATTATAAAACACATATTGTTTATCCAATTTGCTATTTGAATATTTTTGCTGATCATAAAACATCCACATGTCACCAATACTGCCGACTGTGTTACATCTGTCTCTGTTAGTGAAACGTATTGCACGACACACAAACTGGGTCACAGGCTTTTCCCGCCTATACTACCGAGATAAGATCTTAACACAATTTTAATACGCTTTAGTTGCTGTACAGTCAGCAGTGTGCCGTAATTTGACCAATCTCTACGGTCGCAATCGGTTACCAATAACACTTTTTATTGTTTTAGCGTTGTAAGTTGATATAAATATTAATACATTTTACTTTTTTATTATTATTATTTATAGATTTGAGTACAATCACCTGATTTTAAATGACAATAGCAGAAGGCGGCAATACGTTCAATCTAGAAGGAGACTAGCTCTCTAGTGTTGCTACCAGAATACATTTTTAAGTAGTTGTGTAGTAGAGCCTCTAAGTAATGATTAACAACTTAAATCCGATTTAGTTAACAAAGCGGTGAAGAAAAAGGTAGCTATTTTACTTTCTTCCCTTAACTAAAAGCTATTAGCTTACTTTTTATTTAAATATATTTTCTATATCTTTTATATTGTGTAACTACGTCATAGTATATAATGTATACTAGCTATCTGCCTGCGACTTCGTTGCATGGAATAGTTACTTTAGGCTAACGCTAACACGCAGCGGAAACTCTCAAATTGCAAAAAAATCGATTTTGAAACATTCTTCATTGGTGCTCCGCTCTTATTGGTCTTGACGTGATGATAAATGAACTACCTAACAATGAAATAATATTTCAAACCAGACCAGTAGTCCCTGAGACTATCGCGTTCAACCAAACAAACACTCCAGCTTTATAATATTAGTATATATTATAAAAATATTACCATGTTCAATTTTATCCATTTTACCAACAAGAAATTTTTGTATGTAGGAATTTCTTTTATCGTTGTGAAAACTTACGACTTTCTTTTTATCTTACAGCACCATAATATTAAATTAAAATGCAAGATACAAATATGTGTATAGTGTTTCAACAAAATTAAAGTAAATAAGTAAAATTTTAGAGAACAGGTGATATTAATATTAAATTTATATTTAAGATTTCGAAGCGATGATGATTCAAGGGTTTGCAAAGGAACTTATGCTTTCAGTGACGTCAATAATCGCGATTTAACTCTAGCAAGATAATAGATTACCATCATCATTATACGGTCTAATGGCAAGTACTTATAGGCGTGTTCTGGCAGCTGAACTTCTGTTCTGGGTTTGGAATGTTACAGTCCAGGATCAAATCGTCATCACATGAAATAAAATACTCGTTAACTTAACTAAAGCAACTCTATATTATTATAACGTTTGTTACGTATATATTTATAGTTTTTATACAATCAAGTAGATACTAAGATTTTTAGAAAATTATCAAAAGGATGATATAAACTTTCCTTATTTAGAATAAAGATGTATTTTTATACATACATAATAGATAAGCGAATGAATAAACTATACAAGCAGCTTACTCGATATAAACGTTAATTATAAGAAGAATTTCAACGTTCTTGCTTTTTGGAATCGAACAGAATCGAGACGACTGTAGCACGTACGTGTACGTACCGTTATAACTTATATTACTGTAAAACGTTTACTATCACGATTGAAATTCTGAAATAACTGTCTCGAATATCAAATTAGAACACTATAAATTACTTAACAAAGACCAATTTGTACAATCACTCATTCTGTTGCAAAAAAAGTGGTAAGAATTTCACAATCTACATTTTTGGTCACTGATCTTTCGTTAGTAAATGTTCATGATAACATAAATAAGCATTAATTTGTTTATGTTTTCGATTTATGTTTATATTATACTAGCTGACCCGTGCCCACTTTCTTGGGTGGTAAACATTTATAAAAAAAATACTTTTTGTGACTTAAATATAAAAGTTAGACATATGCTGAGTTTTTTGTAGGCAAGCTCTGGAACTCAATCATATATCTCTCATCGTTAAGGCAGCGTTCGTAAGAAACGTTTTCGTTCGACCATTCATTCTCTAAACAAATCCGACTTCCACAAAAAAGTATTTTCATTTTTCGGGTTAATATATAAGCCTATGACACTAACAAGTATCGTGGCTTTGTATTGGTAAAATAATTTACAAAATCGGTTTAGTAGATCAAGATATTACCCCCTACAACCTCACAAACTTAACCTCCTTATAATAATCGTATAGATTATAAAATATTATATATTACCTTCCTTGCTTCTTTCATACTATTTAAGTTTGAGTATATGATGGAATTAAAGTCGTACAAGTTTGGAGAAAATACAATCAGAACTTTCGCCAAATATACAGACAAACCACTTTAACTAGGTTAAAGTTCCTTTTATGTTTTTGTAGGTAAATAAGTAAGGTCGGGATTTATTATTACTCTAATGACTTACTGGCATAACAAAACTTATTCACTGACTCACGAGTTTCGCGAAATAATCTTTTGTGTGTTGGAAAATTTAATACTTCGCTTTTATTATTTTTATTTTAACCTTCTTATTTGCAGTAATTAGTAAATCATTTTGTACGTATACCTTATATACTTATAGATTTTAACAAGACTATTACTCAGGTTCAGCTGATAGAACATCTATAGACAGATTTGTAACGTGGGGTTATTTGATACAAGTGCCTTCAATCTTAGTGAAATTATTTATACTGATAATGGTATTTTATTCCTTTGAAGTTGTCACTTCATATTACGTAATAACTTGTATATGTTCATAACTTTATTTACCTAAACTTTCATTCAACTCTCGGTTATTCTCGCATACTTTATACTACGCACACCAATTCAGGTTACTCATACGCAAGTGTTCAAACACATTAAGTAAAGAAAAAGCGCATAAACCTCTCACTTTCTGCGAATCGTAACTCAAAAATCGGACCCACGTGTGCTTCATGTGAAAGTGAGTACATAAAGACGTATCTCAGCTATCGTTTATTTCGCATAATATATAATTAACACTTATTAAAGCTTATTACCTGGGACAGTGGTCAATTTACTTCTCAAATTACCTTTGCGATTTGGAACGACCAGAATATATGGTCAATAATAATTATTAAATTTACGTGGCGATGATTATTATCGGACTATGCAGAAGGAGGCTAATGTATTTCGAATCTATGTATATATCATACACATGACCTAAATGACTTGATGGATTTTAACATATGAATTATCTTTGAATTCGTATTATACTATTATTATATTCGTATGCTATATAGTAATTACATATGACGTCTGTAGATCAAAGAAGAGAGAAGAGATAAATATATATTTTTTTATTTATTATTATTATATTTTTTATATTATATTTATTTATTATATTATTCAACTGAAAACAAAAAAAAATTGGGTGTCTTTTCCATTTAGTACTTAGTTTTTTTTTAACAATTATACTTTATTTTTATTCTTAATTCTTTTCGATTACATTCATTTTTCTTATTCCAATCCAGTGTATTTTTTTTAATGTCAAAAGGCGGCAAACGAACAAGTGGGTCATCTGATGTTAAGTGATCACCACCGTCCATAGACATAACAACACCAGGGGAGTCGCAAGTGCGCTGCCAGCCTGTGTATGGGGGAGGGTTAGGGAAAGGAGAAAGGGGAAAGGAAAGGGGGAAAGGAGGTGAGCCTCCAGCGCTCTCACTGACCGAACGAAACGCAACAATGCAAGCATAGTTACTTCACGTCGGTGTTCTGCGAGACTCTGTATACTTATTTAGAGACAACAGTATTTAGTAGCCTTCAACTTTTTGGTATTCCCTTTACATTAGGTGGTAAAGCATTAGTTAACTGAGTATCTTGAATTGTTTTAAATCTCATATTGTGAATAATGAATAAATTTTGTATCTATTAAGTCAAACTTGTTCGATTGTGATCAGAACAAAACTACTGTAACTTCAATTGTTTCAATTTAAACTAAATCCCTACCTTCGTGAGTCATATTCAGTATTGCCTTGGCATCTTTATCACTAATTAGAATTAATGTCTACCAGAAAAAACGACCACTAACCAAAATTTTAACCAAGTTTGTTTTGACAAGCAATCATCTAGATTTATTTATTTATTTTACGATCGTCAACATGACAATACATTAGTTAGTATATAAAAAATAGGACTATTGTAACACATTATAAATGTAGTCATATTTACAGACAACCACGGCATGCTCCAACAAATAAACAATAAAATAACAATAAAATAAAAAACAATAAAAAATAAACAAACAAATAAAGTAAATATTAATAAAACAAAAGATTAAACTATTTTACAGATAAAAAAAAATTACATGATAATACAAAAACGAGAAGATTGAAACAGAAAGAGAAATATAGGAAATACTGAAAAAAAAAATTGTAACTGTGTTTTGTGAAGAGACTGATATGTGTTTATCGTTGTTTTGAAATGATTTCGTTTCGTTGAGAAAATGTCGCATATTTTATGGAGTGAGTTATATGACCTAGATATTCTGTTGACCGGAGAGTAAAAGCCTAAATTAGTACATGAATGAGAAATATAAAATGGAACGTATTTATTAGATCTCGGAAGCTTAGTAGGAATATTATATATATTATATTATTATAGATTATTACTTATCGAGTAGATAATAATACTTACAAATGTCTTGTGGCTACTTCAATGTTCCAACAAAATGATGACCTGCCCGTTACAACATTCCATACTCCGTGGCATTATTTTTCATTTACTGCGCCATCTGCCATCAATATTGCAATACATAGAGCCGAATAATACAAGATTATGAATAAAATGTATAAGTCACTACATGACGAGACTAAGAAACTCCTATATTTAAGTTAAATAAACAAACCATGAAATAAGTATTCAATAACAGCCGTATATTACTAAAATGTTGACGGAAATTACATGTTGAAAATTATTTCATCAAATACTATACTCTCCATTAGTTGTTAATAAAGGTTAAAATTACCATTCGCGTCCACGTAAATATTAATATTATGAATAAACCAATAAACTAGAGTTTTTAATATGAATCATGGATTAAATAATCCGAAATGTTTAAACTGTGTATTGGTGCCTTGGCTTCCGTGCCCAATTTCTGAATAATATGTTTGGAATCGCTTCGTAACGGTGTTCCGCATACCATAATGTTCGCCGATGAATTTTATTTGACAATCGATTTAATATTCAGGACAACATTGGCGACATTCCCGTTGGCCTGTCCTTCTACACATAATATAACGGGTTGTAATCGAACGACTGCTCTCAATTCGAGTACTTAGAGAGGCTAAACCAGAATGTGGTATAGAGGCCACGTTAATTTAGTATTAGTCGTTGACCTTATGAAGAATGATTCATCGTTAAATGTCACGACGCGACGGTATTTTTGTTATTTTTATGTTTGTGAATTCAAACGTCATCTGTTGAGTCGTTTATATACCTAAGCAAAAGACATATTACGTTCCAGTTGTAAATTTGTACACATCTGTGCAAAACTTTGAACACTTGCTTCAATATTGTCCCAGGTTTAGCACGAAGAAACTAGAGCAAGGTGTAAGGGGTGTCGCATAACATCTTAAGACCCAAACCAAGCTCACCTGCACGTGGTGCACCCTGCTGAGTAACGAACGAGGCAATGGCGAAAGAGGGGTGTTAGGGTTTAGAAGCCCGACTGGGTCGCGACCACCATGTATATCGCGTTTCGGGATCAGCCTGTGCATATCCAGCTTTTTCCAGGCCGGCATGACAGCGGCGACCGGCGTAGAATAGTGTGTCACTCGGTGGTCGCCGTTGTTTTTGGATAGTACTGTGCTTACTATCAGGCACACTGCAGTCATTTTGCCGTGTTACAATATAAAAATAAAATAAAAAAAGTGCACATATTGCTTTGTGATAATCTTCGTACATGTCCATTCGATATTTTGGGCTTGATGGAGAAGGAGTCTGCAATCAAATCGTTCGATAATTATGCTAAGCATATGATCGCTAATCTTAAGACATTTAACAGACCTTGAAATTACTACGACTCTCCGACTTGTATCTATAGCAGGACTAACAAATATTGGTGACTTTAATATTATGCTCATACAACACGTCAAGGGAGTGAATAGTGAATTGTATTAAATTGTGAACACTCCTCTCTCCCTTTATATTGCCAATTTCAATCGATTTCTGTACGAAACAAACAAGTATGAAATTTAAAAAAAAAGTGGTATATCTTATAAGAGCTTAAGAAATAGGTTTTGCTATATCATATTGTAGTTTGATCATCTCTTCCAACATACCAAAAGACATCACCTACTTATGAAATTTATGACAACAGAATTATAGTAACCCTAGAATGGACTGGCTCTCTGGTGCAGCTACCGGAACACACCAACAGAAGTTTGTTGACAGATTCGCAACTTGAGGCTGGTATATAGAGGAAATAGGAAAGAATAGGAAATAGCAAAAAAAGAAATAGGTAGAAAAAAAACGGAAGTTGCAAAAAAAAAAGTTGGAAAGCAATAATCATAAATATATAATGTCATGGATAATGTCCGGGGGAAAAAGGGGATTTAAAACAAAAAAAAAACTTGAGGCTGGTAGCTAGCCAGGCGGACTTGGAACAACCCTACCCACTACGCACAGTTACTTGAAACTTACTGAAGCTATTACTGGTTTCAACATGAATGAGTCGGCTCGCCCGGGGTAGTACCACCCGCTTATAGAAAACTGACGTGAAGTAACAATGCTTGCATTGTTGCGTTTCGTTCGGTCAGTGAGAGCGCCGAAGAAACCCACCTCTCCTCCCCGTCACCCCTTCCCCACTCACCGTCCTCTCAACACAGGGTGGCAACGCACTTGTGACTCTTTTGGTGTTGCAAGTGTGACCCATCTGTTCTTTTGTCTCCTATGATAAAAAAAAACCAATAATACTGGCGATGGCGGTGAATACAACATTATATGAAATTTAAATTTGAATCAGGTTAATAGATACAAATCCAAAACTTGTTTAACAAAAATTCCACAACGATCACAGGTGTCAAAATCGTATAAATACTCTGTATCGAATTGAATGTTCTATGTTAAATAACAGATTTAACATTTAAAATGGGAGGTCAAAAACATTACGTTAGATTAATATTCATCTCACAAATGATAATAGTAAATTTAATCTATATAATATCTTTGTGTTAAAAGAGTGGAGGCGTAAATTATAACTAATAAGTTCCGGCTTACGTTCTTTTGGTTTCTAAGTTACCGTTATTGAGTTAATCTAGAAAGTATATCTGTTTTTATTTAATACAAGCTAATACCCGCGATTTCGACTGCATTATCGGGCACTTGCGCACCATACCGCTTGCCCCACGCGTAATCCGGTGAAGCTGTGACCTTGCTAGGTCAATAGCGTAATCAATTATCAATTCTAGAAAAAAAAACCGCTTGCCCCACTACTCAGCGGCAAGAAAATACACAACGATAACCACACAGTAAAATTAAAAGAAAAAGTCGAAATCTATCTAAATATAGCTTCTATAACTCTTTCATATAGGTGAAACTGTAAGCTTTTTATCCTGAGATCAGCACAATTTCTCACTAGAGTATATACAAACTAATCTTTACAAGTTTCCATCACTTGTTTTCTCGCCGGCTATGTTTGCCAGCTCACCGGCTTTGTTTAAAAAGGCTATAAAACAGAGTACTGTGTCTTGAACTAATATATATCTTATTTTGTTACTGAATTTTCAACTATGTTTTAGAATGCTTCGATTGTCAGTTCGTCGTTATTTTATGTATATTTTATTTCATTGTACCCTTATACTCTATTTCATGTTTAATCTTTAACTACCATTCACTTTGATCTGCCCTAAAGTTATCTGTATACTTACTCCGTGGGCGGCGGAGCGGATTGTTCTCTAAGAACTGTGTTTTTTTTAAATGGAATACTGCTTACATGTATTTATTGAGTACAATAGTTTGTCGCCCTTAAAAAAATCACTTTCTTCAATCCATTTATCCCTTCATTTATTCACACAAGTATAATAAGTAATACGAATATCTGTCTGACATTTAACGTATACGACAAAGACGCGACCAACAACAGGTTTGGTCGCATTTTTGTTAAATTCTTTTTTATTTCGTCAAAACTCCGTACTCTTATAATAGGATTGTAACTAAAATCGCAAACACAGGTTAGTTATATATAATATTCAGTATTCTGTCAGAATAAATTATGACTACCATATAGTAGGCTTAACACCAAGTATAGTGATGCAAGTGATGCATTTAAGGGTATTGCGTAGCCAATATATAATGTAGGGAGGATCAATACGTGAACGATTGTGACGTCTGGAAATGATGCCCCTCTCTGTGCATCCACTAATAACGAATATAAATATTTATGTTACTGTACAAATATATGACATGGAAAAATAAACCAGATCGAGTTTCTTGCCGGTTCTTCTCGATGACTGGGCTGTGTTCCGAACCGGTAGTAGCTTTGACGTTCATAAGCGCCTTCTCAGGGCCTAAATTGAATAAAGGATATTTTGAGTTTTGATTTTTTGGAATTATAAAGCGCTATGGATTGGCATTATTGACTGGATTAAACCCTCAAGGTTTTTGATTTGAAAATTTCGATCTGCAAAAAAGTTTTCAGGCTGACTAGCGGTGGATTGTAGATATGTACGTAATGGTGGTTGCATTTGTTTTTTAACTGACTACAATAAGAAATGTATAATTATTGACATATTAGTAGCTTTATAACAATCCAGGACTACGTAGTTAAGAAACCATGGTCAAGTATGTTCTGTTGCATTTTAGTTAGAGTAGATTTTTTTTATATCGGTTTTATTTTTTGTAAATATTTTTGGCGGATACCATAAAGCGGACTCTCAATGTGATACCCCGCAAAAAGTAACAATACATACAAATTGACAACAACTTTTAACTACAAGGGACTTAATTATACCGTGTTACACAATAATCTCACATATTTAGTTAATTAAAATTAAGTGTTAATTATGTACACATTGACTTGAAATATTAAAATATTATTATTTTTATAGAATATATCGTGGGTATATACAAAAATTGACAACAACTTTTAACTACAAGGCACTTACTTATACAGAAGATATCGTGGGTGTATACTTATCAACATGGCATGATGCTTAGTAAGGACGAATCAGAGATAAACGCCTTGACACGTAACTATGCCGGAAAGCGGAAGAGAGATTTTTTCATCGTAGCCGTCACGGACGCTTTCGTCTTATACGTGTTCTAGCGTATAAAAAAGGTTTTACTCTTGATTAATCACAGTTCCCACAGGAATTATATATTTTTGTGGCTTAATACTTTATGTTTACGATATTACCAGTTTTTTGTAGGTGGTAGAGCCAGACTGAAGCTATTACTGGTTAATAATGCTTTCATTGTTGCGTTTCGTTCAGTCAGTGAGAGCGCCGGAGACCCACCTCCCCCTCCACCAAACACAGCCTGGCAACGCACTACGCCGCCCCTGGTGTTGCTAGTGTCTATAGACGGCGGTGATCACTTACCATCAGGTGACACGCCCGTTCATTTGCCTCCTATAATATATATATATATATTGAATTGCAAAATGTTCAAATCCACTTTTAACATCGAAAATACTTTTAATTAGAAAGAGATATATGTATATATATATTAAAAAAAGATGAATATAATTTATGCGGGTCTATTTTGTCGCAGACATATGCGTGCGGCGGGCTTTCTGGAGCTAGAAACGCGACAAAAGACCGAGTTACTTGAAAACATTATATTTCTGGAAAGAAAACCAAGTTAAAATATTACTATAAGGATCCAAAATTGCGTTTTATTTATGCTTAAGTTGTCTCAATGTTATACATATACTACATATATATACATATTTAATCCTAAATTTGTGTACTGCAAAACTATATAAGAGTAGTCAAAAAGTTTGGCAAGGACTGTACACCGTAATACGTTGAGTACGGCTGGCAAAAACCTACTCAATACATACTATTACGTGACTCGCGCTCCAGTGAATATACGAAAGTATCCAGAGTATACGAAAAACATAAATGTACGATTACCGCATACATTGTGAAAGATATATGTATATCAAAATTCATTGAAGATAACACTTGCACCATTAATTTAAAATATTAGTTACAACAATTAGGTAAAATTATTAATAAAAGAAAATCCAAAAATAACTCCATTGAAGAAACTCAGAAACTTTATTTAGTTATGTTAAAGATCAAGATATTAAATTCAGTGTTATTAAGTAAAAGAATTATCTTCATCTCTACTCTCGCATTTAATTTACAGATATCATACTTAAATATTATAAAGCTTACATTACTAACCCACAAAAATATACATGCACTAGCTGACTCCCGTCTGCTACGTAGGGCATTAAAAATACAAGAAATCCTATTCGTTCGTCAATCGAATCCAAAAAATAAGTCTAAAATTATCTAAGAAAAATTCCACATCGAATTGTTATAGACCCATTCCGATATATCCACTAGTTTTGACGTATTTGAGCCTCAAAGAAACTGTATTTGATTTATGTATGAAATATAAAAGGTAAAGAAATCAAGTCTTAATAAAACATGGTATAACCAAATGCACCCACAACATATTTCGCCCGAAACCTCAGTAACTTCAACATCTATCGTTATTTGTATAACATCGTTTCTGATTACTTCAAAAGCGTGAGATATTATTTCGAAAAAACACCTGTTATTATTGTAGGCAATAACATAAGCAGGCCAGTCGAAGTAATTCTCCCATTGTGACAATGGTCAATTATGTAAAGCGGTGCGACTCAGTTTTGGCTTCGTAATGGAATGTGGGAGAACTTTTAATTCTATACTAAACACAATGTTATCTTCGTTGGTTCGCGATTGCATTGAAATATTATAGTAGATACTTGGCCTGGAATCTCGTTTGACATTATTCATAACTAACGTACATACCTACTTCGTTAAACATATTTGTATTGTATTTACATAAATTGAAATTGTAATAATTATTTTCTGTATTAATTAGAACAATCTAATGGAAATAGTTTGAGATTTTACATTTATATTTTGTTACAACTCTTTGTAAATAAAATACCATTATTTATCTATTTAAGGTCCACAAAACTGAGTTCTATGAACAAAAATGGACACGAAACCTTTTATATGTGAACATAGCATGCATAATATAAGAAGACAAAGGCATAGTATTAATACAAAGAAAAATTAAATTATATTAAACATATAATTTTTTTTTCTAGTTTAGGCCAAAGAAATACAAAAAAATATATCGAATTTGAAACGTATACTATTACAAAAAGAAAGCATGCGATATAATAGGCAATGTTGGCCTGCGTTAGTTCTTGCTAATGGTAGATGAAAAGTTTGCCTGTTAAGTAAACGACTGCCTATACGTGGCACATTCAAGAGTATTTTTTTAAGAAAATCTGAAGATTCTAGGAAACCGTGTATCAATTTGTGTATAAACATTACATCAGTCACCTTTCTACGAGTCTGTAATGGTTTCATTTTATAAAGTTCTAAACGTTTGGAGTATGAGTGCTTTATTATATGAATTTTAAGTAATAGATATTATATATATAATATATAACTATATTAAGACCAGTCGTGTTATATAGATCCGAGGGCTAAGCTACGAAAAAGACAGATGAATAATGATTACTTATGGCAAAAACGCAAATGTTAAGATGGATATGTGGCGTAACTAGAATTGATGAGATTAAGAATGTGTATGTGAGACGAAGTTTAAAAATAGCACCAGTGACAGAGAAGTAGAGGAGTAATAGGGTTAGCATGGTATAAGAAGAGATGAAAGTCACATAACTAGAAAATTTTTGAGTGTGAAGATGTAAGGATATAGAAGTAAAGGAAAGCCAAAAAGGTATGGATGGATTGTGTGAAAAATTATGTGTATATAAGGGAGACGAAGAAGAATAGTATATAAAACAATACGATTATACAAACATGTGTAAGTGTAAGTTATATCCGATTTATAGCGTTTTCCTTCAGATGAATATGATTAAAGGCAATTTAGCAATCTACAATTAACCCCAGTGTCAACCGAAATGGCAAATCTTCGTACAGATGAACTATCGTTTAATAATCAAGATTTTTTTTATTTATATTTAGATACTAAGTATTTATATCAAATCCTTTCTCCAATATAAAAGTTATGGTTACTTTGTAATCAATTAATAGTACGGTAATATTATTCTCTCTATAATAAAAAATATTATTTATCGTCAATATTTTGTTAAAGCCTTAATGACTTATTGGTATATAATTTAAACATTTCGAGGAATATTTTACCACAACTGATCATTTGTTACCACAAATTATTTCTATCTCATCGAATAACTGGTCCATATCAATACAATCAGGACAAACAAATAACAATATAGAACTATACGTACGCTAAACTCAACATTAAACAAACCGCAAACTTTCGTTTTGCTGTCAAATTATACCAAATAAATGGATTTCTAATTAAAATAGGCGGTGATTATAATGAGAACAATGGCTAACGGTCTGTTATATTCCAACCAAGTAACTGTTAATCACACGCATTTTATTTATGTTCTACATAAGGTTTTATTATTAATAACTTGCGAATTTATTTTGGAACTTATTATCATATATATAGCTTCAATATTAGTAATCATTAGATTCATTAAAATCGCTAAATATTCATTAAAATCGCCAAATATTCATTAGTATAACCAAAGAAAGGCGGATAAGAGTATCTAATAAACGTTTGATACGAGATCAAAGCTAACACACGTTTTTGCGACAAACCAGAACGTGTTCTTAGTTAATAAGAATAAAGGGCAACCCACTTTCTCGAATCAATTAGAACGGAACAAAGTTACGTTATCTGGTTTTGAGATAAAAAGTATCAAATCTCATCTCACGCTTTATACCCACGTCAGCTACGTAGACGCAATGTTCATGAGATAAGACAATGGAGTGGGAAGTCACATACCATTCGAAAACACAGTACAGGACTTGTTGACATAGTGGCCAATTAATTATTAATAGGGATTTATTTTTTCTGTTTATGTATATTTTTTAACTCTCAAAATAGACAAAAGATTTTACGTGGGTTTATTTAAGTTTAGATTATGATAAAAATATTATTCAAATATTTAAATGGCGATCAGAATCCGATAGGCTTCGTGGATCTAATTACCAACTTTACGAATTCATCATAGCGGCGTGTACAAAATATAGCTTTTAATTTTTTTTAATGTTTTATCCCAGAAGATGCTTAGATACATGCCGTGTTATTACAAATAAGTTAAATACGTATTGAATACTTGCTTTAAAAGAGTTTGGATACTTACATATTAAATGCACCGTGCTAGCCGACGGCTTCCGCGGCAAGATCGTGTTATCCTTTTTCGCAAGTCTAACGTAACCATACCAAACAGAGATAGAAGAGCAAAATGTCGAACGTTCGGCGAGCGCGGTGCATTTAATACGTATGTATCCAAACTTTTTTAAAGCAAGTATTCAATACGTATTTAACTTTTTTTGTAATAACACCCATGGCATCGTTGGTCTACCACAAAATAATTACGGAGCAGAGGACCGACTGTTAACTTAACTACGAAAAAAAAATCTTCCTTGAGGTCGGAGCTTGCCAATGCATATCATACACGTACTTGCCATCTAATAATACGTAATCACTGTGTGCTAACCACAACCAAAATGACAGGTGTTCGTTAATTAGCTGGTGGCCATACTTAAATTTAATTAATTTAATTTCTGAAAATAGTGACTTACACAAAAAGAACTCTCTGTCTATCGTATTAAGGCTCAAAACTACATAAACCCAGTGAAATACAGTGAGTTGTTTTATATTTATCTATATATACAAATAGGCGAATCTAGATCAGTTCAACGCTTTATTGTTATCAACAAAAAAAGTAAGTGTATATTCCTCATATTTCTACTATTCAATAATATCGGTACATTATTTACAAAAAAATCTTCGATAATATTGAAACTTAAAATAATAATGGAATATGGTTGAATTTCGAGCATAGGACGACTTCTAATTTACGTTAATACGCGTAACCTTAACTTACTATCGGCATAGTAAAAAGAGGCTACATTTGTATATGTTGAGTGTTCGCCAATGCGACATATTACACACTTTAGAATTTTCCTTGATTGATTCGGATATCCCTCGCGATTGAATATTTAGGCAGGAGATTAATAAATGTGGTTGGCAAAAAATCTTTTAGATATCTTTTATAACATATGACTGACTGTTTTCAAAAGGTTCCCAAACTTTAATGTTATTCGAACTTCATTACTATAGAATATCGCGCGAGCTATAATCTTTCAACTGGAGACTTCATGAATTCGTTCTTCAATTTCTTTAAAATATTATGTAGTACTTATGCCCGTCACGCACGGACTAAAACCCCATGGTGTACGTCTACCGTTAAGTTGGGGCGGCACGAGATCTCTATAGACTTCATCGTGCCGCCCCAGCGGTTGACCCAGCAGCCATATCGCTGCGGCCGGGCCTCGTCCTGTTAGGAGACAGCCGGGTACACACCGGCCGTCTCCTCCGTCCACCGGACCTGTGCACTAGGAAGATGGGCCCCCCGACTCATCTTCCCTAGGTCCGGCTACGGTGGGAGGTTAAATATAAGACATTTACCATCCGTAGTATTGGGCCAGTGAGATGATGACGTTTGTTGTAAATATTGATATGTATTTTAGTTATTGGGTTCCATAGAATACTTAGTTTGGAATGAGCTAGACGTGTATAAGATCGTCCTCACAGATTTCATGTATCGAGTTATTTCTGAAATAATTTGTGAAACATTAGCAGTTGGAAGCTTACGTTTTATTGCAGAAATCGATAAAAACTAATAATATCATGTGGACCGGGGTAGTGGTGTAACATCCCAAGAACGGATTCCTCATCCTGCAATATCGATTTCCTCAGTTGCGAAATCACAGCATATATTTCAATGAATAAATTTGTTTGTGTATCTTCAATTTAAATTGTTTCCTTCTGTTTCTGTTGCAAAACTGTAGTCGACTTTCAAAGGATCAAAACGTATGAAATATTAATTAAGTCTACCTGCATTCATGCGATTACGCTATGAAGACAGACAAAATATAACTGACGTTAATTCTTAAGATATGTCAATTTTATGTACATTTTAGTATTATCTATGATATTATATAAAACTATATTTGTTGTATTTAATAAAGATATAATTATAAGTGTGCATTTATCAGTATATGTATAATGTGTGGGTGGTAGAGTTACGCTGAAGCTATTAATGGTTTCAGTATGAATGGATCGGCTCCACCGGGTCAGTACCACCCGCTCATAGAAAACCGCCATGAAGTAACAGTGCTTGCATTGTTGCGTTTCGTCGGTCAGTGAGAGCGCCGGGCGTCCCAACTCCCATCCCCTCCCCCTTCCCTTACTCGCCCTCTCCCCCAAGACAGGTTGGCAACGCACTTGCGACTCCCTGTTATTGCAAGTGTCTATGGACGGTGGTGATCACTTAACATCAGGTGACCCACATGTCCGTTTACCTACTATGATATAAAAAAAAGTATACTGTCTTCTTACAATTAATTTTAGAAGACATAATACAAATATTTTCAATAAAATGAATTCCTTGAAGTATGTGTTTCGAAACTTGAGATGAAATTAAACAGAGAGATTTAACTCAATATTTATTTTAAAATCTGATATTATTTCGCGAAGAAATATTTAAATAAACAAGAATAATAAACAATATACCAATATTTGAAATATTCATATTACATTTAATTACTGATGTATGGATATAAAGTAATAATCTTTTAAGCGGGAAAAAGAGTATTTTTTTTTTTTATTGAAAATGTTGTCGATTTTCAAAAATGCATTATATGTTCACACAGAAAAATGTGGAACACTGCAAATTTTCGATACAAGCACAGGGGATATCTAAACGAATATTCGTCAACAATATAATAAAATGTCCTAGCACTTGTATTTCTTATACAGTACAATATTCTATATGACCTGGAACACAATATCTGATACACGATATTTTGAAAACCAGAGCTTACTAACGCCGGAAGTCAGTAGTACGAATTTCCTGTACGAGTTTCATATTAGATCGAATATCACCGGAATATAATTAACACCGGAAGTCAATAGTATTTCGTATTTGTGACTATAATTAAACATGTTATACACCAACGTATATTTTCTTACGTTTATAATATTTGTAAATTAGAATTTGTAAACAACCTTGAATGACTAATAAGTCAGTAAGGCATGCAGGAATATTATTAAGAATTAAAATGTTAACAATCGAAACCGGACTCGAGTATGACATCACCAACATCAACCACGAAAGGTTACCTCGATTCTAAGTCAAAAAAGGTTGGCAATTACGCTGCTTAAAGATAAGAATATCGTATGATGTTACACATTCTGTTTGCCCGTAAGCTAAAGAGAAGTGATGGGAAATATGTGTTTCACTTTTTCTTACAATGCTTACAATATATCTAATAAAAAAGTAAGTAGGTATCTAGTTCACCGTATAATAATATATAAGAATTTTATAAAGCCTGTATAAATGTATACATTTTCTCATAAACATTTTATCGAATACTAGCAGACGCCGCGACTTCGTTCTTATGAAAATGATTTTGTTGCTTGTGAATAACGTGCTTTATCTAAATTAATTGTAAAATGTTTTGTTCCCGTTTTAATAACTGCTTAGCTTTTTATCCATAAGTGTCATTAGTAAGAGTGTCGTCAAAACCAGTTCAGATATTTTGGTGTATAGCCTGAAATACCAACAGACGCTTCAATTTTATTTATATGAGCGATTTATCGCAACTTCGCGTGGATGCAGTGTACTAATGTGACGTCATAGTATTTAGATACATTTTTTGTGCCTTTGACATTTACACTTCATCAAAGTCGTCGAAGCTTCGAAAGAATCTTCACGCAGACATTTATTTTTTTGTTGGGCGTAATTTGAAACCTGACAACGCTGATGTATATTAAATGCGCAAAATAACTAAAATGTTTTATTAAATAAAGATTAATGCTATATTGACCATAACAGCGTCACAAATAAGTAATTGTTTTGTTAAATTATATGTTAAGGATAAAGATGATAAGTTATCCTTTTTTAATATGTACCGAAATTATCGGTTTTAGCTTAACTTTATATAAATAGAATACATATATATATATATATATATATATAAACTTTCCATGTTTTAGGTTCACTACGACCAGTAGCAGTTATTTAGGTTTTATAACAAAATTCCAAAGCACATTACCGATTTGCCACATAGTAAGTTGAAGCACTATGTCAAGCTGGTTTTAATGTCTAAAGGCTATCTATTATTATAGGATGTGTAAATGTGCAAACGGTAGTGATGTCTGGAAATAACACCCCTCTCTGTGCATCCCGCGTTTGTTCGTAAAAATATATTATCTGTTATGTACGATGAGAAGATAAACCAGATAGAGTTTCTTGCCGCTTCTGCTCAATGAATCTTTTATTAATTATCGCAAGTAATCGCCACAATATCTAACCAATGTAGCTTTAATTATCATATGGACTACCAGTACGACTATACACAAACACAGAATCTTACAGGCAATATACATTGTCATTCAATGTTACATTATAAAGTAAGCATTGGAAGGTTATATAACAAAGTACCAAAGGCCTCGGATTATTCTATCCTATTTTATCTAATTATCTGTTATGGCTTAATCGCATAATTTAAGGCAGTATATACGCATACACTTGCTTAAACCTAAATTCGATTCTAATACTACCTTTTGAGAATGGATTTATTTCTGTCTTCGTACTAATTCTTTGTATGAAAAAACTAGATTACACAAGACATAAAAAATCCTGTTCTTTATAATAATAGATTAATTATGTTTTAGGAGTATTTTACTTAAGTGCTACACAATCCGTACATACATAAAACTATTTTACGGTTGTGTATATAGATGCGAAAAAAGTATAAATACATATAACAATTACACGGAGTCAACTTAAGGGTACCCAAAAGCCAATCTTAAATTCCTATAATGATATTTGAAGCATGTTTTGTATTAAATTCTTCACTATATTATGCACAAACCCGAACTTACGACCAAAAAGATGAACGCGGACCATAATTTGTTTACCGCTATGAGGGAATGATCGAATTCAATTGTTTTTATTATTAGGTAGTGACATCACACGAGCACATCTACGAATATTAATGGCGAATTAGCATTATATCTTATTACGAACGCCTGGAATAATAAATTGAATATATCATTATGTAGAGATAATCCAATGAATCTGGTAATCACGAATCCTTTATCTATACAATAATAATTTTGCCTTCATGTTTACAAATTAATCAAAAGGATATCTTGTAGAATGTTAAAAAATTAGGAGAAAGTTTTGACATAAACAAAAACATTCATTATCCTTTGTTGGGTTCGGTTTAAAAGATAACAGGCCCGTTTGTTCCCATGTCTATCCGTCCGTCCTCCCGTCATAGTCTGGAAACTTTCAAGCTTTTTGAAAGCCTCCGGGTATTACAATTTCTTTGAAATAATTTATGAATTTTTTTACATATTTTTTTACCCGTCTCGTTTATTCATCACATTTATATACACAATTTTCATTATTCCTCATTACCAACAAAATATATGCTAGCTCATTCCTTTGTACTCTTAAAGTAACTATCTACAAATAATAATAAAGAAAACCAACTAGAAGATCAAAATCGTAAATCAACGTAACACGATTTTAATTCAATTTAAGTAAGAATTCAGCTCATCTTATTTAATGAAATATTAAGATCAAACAGTATCTTTCCACAAGTTATTATAGTATTCTTGTACTCTATACTTATATTAACAAATTTAATTAAGAAGGTAATATAGGTATATTGTAGGTGGTAGAGTTGTAGGTGATAGAGCCACGCTGAAGTTACTACTGGTTTCAGCATGAATGGGTCGGCTCGTCCGGGGCAGTACCACCCTCTCACAAAAAACCGACGTGAAGTAACAGTACTTGCCGTATACCCAACTCCCTTCCCCCTCCCCAATCCTCCTTCTCCCAAACACAAGGTGGCAACACACTTGCGACTCTTCTGGTGTTGCAAGTGTCTATGGACGGTGGTGATCACTTAACATTTTGTTTGTTTTGTTCGTTTGCCTCCTATTATATAAAAAAAGGTATTAAATCTCTCTCTGTTATTAGAATGAAATTGTATTGCTTTGGATTATTTTTGAGATAAATATGACGTATAAATTAGCGCGTTATGGATGTTCACAGTAATGAATATTAAAATTATTTTACGATTCATATAGTAAACGGCCTTATTGTTATGTACGGACTAAAACCCCATGCAATGGTACCTTCTTACATCTTTTTGGCGAGGGAACACGGAATGTCTAATCGGCACTACGTCTGCTCTTCCAACAGGTGTTGTCCCCTCCTAAGGGGCCTCAACTGCGGTCTGAGGGGTCAAGATAGATTGTTTATTGTTAAGTACAAAGAATTAATTCCATTTTTTTTTTCATTCATAGATATAATAAAGAAAAGCGATAAAGTATTAATTTTAAGCTGTTTTTTTTTTAATATAACAACATAATTTCATACATGACCATTTAATCATGGAGTAAGCATAGCTTGTATTATGATAACTAAACATTTGATACACATACACGTACAGATATTTGACATCCAGGCTCAGATATAGCAAGCAATTAGTCACAGGTGGGTACCAAATCCATGACCTCTCGATATAATAAAGCTTATTATTACTGCACCACGAGAATTGTAAATAAAGAAGTGGTTCTAACAACTGTCGACGAAGAGCGTTCCGGATAGTAAACATAGAAAAAACGAAAAAATCTCCAGGTTTATATCTGTATTTCGATGTATTCTGAATTGTGCTATGAAATCCATTAACCTTATATATTTGTTAAAGCCTTAGTAAGTAACTTAAGAAATGTAAAGGTGCAATACTACTGAAATGACAAAATTAAACCCCTTAAAAAAATGAAATAGAAGTTTCGCTTAAAACTATAGAGATTTTCTTTTGAGTACGGTATTCATTTTATTCGGTTTTACTTTTAATGCGCATTCCGGTATAATCCGACGAAGTAGTGTAAGCAAAATCTAAGATAAACCTTCATTACCTCCGAGCACTAACGTTAAGGGAGCTTAAGTAAAGTGTTATTGTGTTTTGTTCCACAGATTTACGATGTTGATAAGGTGTCCGGCGGCACTCTGTGTCGTCGTGGCCCTACTGGCTACAACACAAGCTGCAACTGACGTAAGTTTATTAATATATTTTAATTAGAAAATACTCTAGTATAACTACAGCTTAATCACTTTTCTATTTATTAGTTCGCTTAATCGATGGTTAGTGTTTTCAGATCTTTTAACTAAGTAACTTTAAATAAAGTTAATTTTCAAAAATCTTGAAATGTAGAAGTATTAAGAAATCTATACGTATAAAAAGAATCTAACGTATCTGGACTTTTTATTGTTAGACTTATTGTGTTGGACTTATTGTGAAAAAAATTGTTGCAAGTATCATGGAATAAGTAATAAAATACATTTCAATCATTTTTAGAAATGTCTGTCTGTTTGTCTTTCTTTCTTTCCGTCTGTCTGTCTGTTTGTCTGTTTGTTTAAACACGCATCACTGCTGAAGTACGGGGTTCACGATAAAAACTCAACAAGAAAATAATAAAGCATACAAATATAACAAAACATTTAGTCTTGTTTCATTAAAATCGGGTCACTCTATTATAAGTAAAATTGTAATTTTAATGAAGGCGTAACTTAAGTACGAGAGAAAAGTAGATAGTAAGGGACAAATAAAGAATAAGGAATAAGAAATAAGTTATTATTCATTTTCACGTATCATTCAAACTACAAACAGTTCGTGATAAAGAACCAGTCGTAAATTACGTTACATATATTTTATTTTTGTAACGCACTCCTGTTCTTATCACTGATCACACTTGCGTCCCCTGATGTATCCGTTACATATTTTGCAATTATTACTTCAGAAATTACTAAATTAAAAATAGCAATTTTAATACAATATTTTTTTAAATCTTGTATCCTAGAATCCACAGTAAGTCAAATATTTTAGTTTTTTGTTACATTTGAAATTCAGAGTTTTACTACTATTTTTTTATTTACATTTACATTGTACGTCATCACGAAGCTTGTCCTCCCCCTTGATACGATATCTGATTTTCTAAATTCCTACCCTCCCCTTTAACATGTTACGTAATTTATGGACGACTTCTTATATACGTATGCAAAATATAAAATAATAGGAAAATAAAAGTAGCATAACATACGAACCCGAATATGCATGACATTGTTTGATTATTTATTTTATCTTTAGATATTAGTTAGAAATCGTTAGAAATTAGTTTAAAGTTTAACACCCTTCATTCCTTTGGTAGTTCATGGTTACATTTAACATATAAAATAATATTGTCAAAACAAATATTAATAAACAACAAAGAGAACCTTAGTTAAAGTTTTTTTCTAAAACCTTTAAAAGTATGGGACAGCCCATGCGCGGGACTGCTCGGCACGTTGTGATTAATTGCTTTCCTTATTATTAAACCAGTTCGTTTTTGCGTAAATCACCTGATGCGTAATGCATATCAGTTTTGTTTTTCTTTAGATAATTAGGTCAAAAATTACGCACCTATTTTTTGTAGATTTAGAACCAGAAACGACTACCTACTCAGTACCCCCTGAAAATATTGCTGCTCTTTAACAAGTCACCTGTATAAGCTGTGTTATCAAATAGTACTCGAATGCATTCGGACTATATTACCCCATCAACATCATACCGATCATTAGCATTATTAAACAAGAAATTAGCATTTTATCTAAACTTATATGCAAAACTCTTAAAAGTATAGATTTTCAAATAAACACACGCTTTCATTATATTTTAATTAAATTAGCCAAAATTAACATTGCTGTTTCTTTTAATGATCTTTTTAAAAATTTATACATATATTCTAAAAATATAATTAAATAAAAGTTTTGGAAACTATTTAGTAATTTTAATGGAATCTCCCAAAAATGATAATACAAGTTACTTAAATATACACTTGATTTTTCATATAATATCTATTTTATATACTTGTAATACTACATTTTACTCGCTATTTTGCTCATGTTAATGTAGATTTGTCTTAACCTTCAGAAATAAGACTTTACTCTGTACGTTTACACCTTTTTTTACTATGTTCTTTTCTGTACCCGTGCATGCAAAATTTCTTAATGATCGGCCGTAGTTGTTAAGTGAAAACGTATCATATAAACAGTTCGTATTTATAATATTAGCTACATTTTTTTTAATGTCATAGCAGTCCAACGAACAGGTGAGTTACCTGGTGTTAAGTGATAACCACCGTCCATAGGCACTAAGAACACCAGGAGAGTTGAAAGTGCGTTGCCAGCCTGTGTTTGGTGGAAAGGGAGGGAGGGGGAGAGGAGGGGAGGTTGGCCTCCGGCGCTCTCATTGGCCGAACGAAACGCAACAATGCAAGCACTGTCACTTCACGTCAGTTTTCTATGAGAGGGTGGTACTGCGGTACATGGTACATGGCTCTACCACCTGTAAATTATATTATGTAGTAACTGATGGACGCAACTTCGTTTTCATGAAAATTGTTTTGTTATGTGACGGCAGCAACGTATTATATACGGAATAATTTTAGACAGTATTTTTTAATATAATTTTGTTATTGCTGTCATAATTCTATAATCTTTATATCGACCTTAAGTTACATTTAATTTACCTTAATTTACAGTTAGATTTCATTATTGCTGGATTTGTAACCTGTAACTAGAAAGCTGTAGATACGTCATAAGCGCTTCGACAGCGTTTTGTTAAAACTTAGCTATCTAACTTATTTTTGACGTATCTAAGCAACATATAACTATTTCTTTTTCACCACCGATATTGAGAATATACCATCTTACTTCCACATTATATCTAAGACAGTGTGGCGTTACAATATTACTCTACATATGTGTGCGTTATCGTGCCATTTGTTTTATCAAAATATCATGTAGGTAACGTATCTGCAGCTTTTTAGTTATAATATTATTGATCCTAATAGCCTCGTAAAAGTTACGTCACAATCAGTCCCGTAATTTCTAAAATTAATAAAGTGACATAACAAAGACTTCAATTTTATTTGGAGGTCTTAAAATCAACCCTATTTAAATATAATATCTTTAAAATACAATATTATTTATTATTGTCAATGACACCAAGCAATTTACTCTTAATTAATTAATTAAATCCATTTTACGCGCCAACATCCAACTGTAACATAAATTATTTTGATCGTTTACTCCATAGTAATTTATTAACATTACTAGTACTCCTTCCTATACGAAATTTTATACAGAAATATAATAATGCTTTCGTGAATTAAGAAGTTTAAGATTTGGTGAAAATGTATAATTAATGTGAAAACATAATAATATATAAATTTTTAATTTATACGACTATCCAAAGATGTTGTCTAATATAATTTTATTTATACAATTTAAAATTTAATTATTTATTAATTTTATATATATTCTTTAACAGAATTTTTTGTGCACAACTTTAATTGGTTAGTTTATTATAACATTTCATTTTTATAAGATGCAATATATTGGTGTTTCTTTAAAAGATACATATATGAGACTAGCGGGCACGGCGGACGTTGTCCAACCCTGATAATTAAAAAAAACCTTGAAGTTAGACATATGCTGTCGGTGACTTTTTTCACTCGACCGTTTTTCCTCCGATTTGCTTCACAAATCTGACTACTTCAAAAAAAATCTTTACATTTTTCGGGTTAGTATATTACCTATGACACTAAAAAATAACGTGAATTTCTTTTGGTAAAAGAATTTTCAAAGTCGGTTTAGTAGATCTAGAGATTACCCCCTACAACTTCAAAAACTCACAAAGCCACAAAACTCACAAACTTTTACCTCTTTATAATATTATATTAATATTAGTATCCCTTACAGGCTAGCAACAATTTAAAATACATTTGTAAAGATATTTTACACTACTGTCATTATTTCTTTTCTCAGTCTCTACATTCTCCAAAACTAACTTTGAACCTTTAATGAAGCTATCAGCTTAAACTATGTAGCTTAATGTCGTAAATAATTGATTTCAATCACTTCAATACTATATTATGAAACAAACAATCGATTATGAGATTATGACTCTGTTATAACCAGAAATTATAAACAGCTAAACCAATCTACCTTTCGTGTTACTGAGTGCCAGTACAAATTGGTGGCTCTGTGATTTTGTGGACAAATATTGCGGCCCCCACTATGCACTTTCGACAGTGTTCGTGGCACTATGTTTGATTTGGTAAAAGCCTTGACGCACATATTTACGTATTGCACACATGTTTTTGCGTTATATTAATGAAATTAACGTCAAATAGAAGTTTTCTTTGAACAGTTGTATAAACATTTACTTTTGTTAAAAATGTAAGTTTAATTCGCAATGTATTTATTAGGGTGGGCCAAAAAATCGTCATTTTTTTAAAAACTTTATACTATGAAATCTTCCGCCTCTGAGTTTTTTTTCCTTATTATTACAAAGAAAAATACATATCTCGGTTTTTACTATTTCAAAAAAAAATTCATCTCATATATTTGTAGGAAATTGAATTTCTATAAAAAAGGTCTCCTACAATTTTTTTATAAACCACTCCGTTTACAAGTTATTGCAGGTTGAAGTTTGATTATTTATGACGATGATATAAGAAAAAAGAAATCTGCCTGAAAATAATCAAAATCTTTCTAATAATAAGGAAAAATAAAAAACTGAGAGGCGGAAGACTTACCTATTAAAATTAAGAGCTCATACTTGGAAAGATATTTTTTGAGGTGTCTACCTATTTTTTCAGTGTAAAGTAAAAAAAAAAGTCGATTTTTTTGGTCCGCCTTATTATTTATCTGTACGTCTGAATATAAGCAGCTGTCCCGTGATTTGTGTTATGAAAAGATATATAGATTAATGCACCTTTGGTATCAGAAACCAAATACTTTTTAGAAAACCAAATAGAGATGATGGCTTACTTGGTAACGTTTATGTAGACCGCGTGGATCGACCTAGCAAGGTACGGCTTTTCTAAGTCCGTTAGCTAATTACTAATCTCAAGTGGAAAGTCTGTCGCCATGCACCTGTTCCTGCAGTGTGTTCCGGCAGTTGCATTTTTTTTTATATCATAACTGGCAAACGAACTGTAATGTTAAGTGATTACCACCGTCCATAGACACTAACAACACCAGAGGAGTTGCAAGTGCGTTGCCACCCTTTGGGGGGAAGGCTTATGGGAGGGAGAGGAGAGAGGAGAGGGCAGGGGAGGTGGGCCTCCGGCGCTCTCACTAACCGAACGAAACGCAACAATGCAAGCACTGTTACTTCACTTCGGTTTTCTGTGAGAGGGTGGTACTACCCCGGGTGAGTCGACCCATTCATGCTAAAAAGTACCACATCGTCATTTAAAATCAGATTTGGTTGTGGTAAAAATCTAAAACCGTTTAAAAAAGGTAAATTTTATACCGCACCACAATTTACATAGGAATTTTAGATAATAAATTATTTAAAGAACTATAGGTAAAAGGAAACTGGGGCTGTTGCGAATCACATAAATTAATTAAGCGCTAGTCAATACTGTAGCCGGTTTATTAACTTACGTAAGCACAATTATTTAAAATCACTGTGTTATTGTAGAAAATCGATTCAATAAATTTTGTGCATGGGTTCGCGGGTGTCCTCGATAAATCATTTTCCCTAGGTCCGCTATTTATAAGTAATTAATTGCATTAATAAAATTTCGTATCAATCAATATCGATTCTACGTCATCAATGTCAATTTAGTAAACTTGGAATTTCGAGAACAGAAAAGTAAATCACAATTGTTGTGAATATTTATTTTTACATAATATAAACAACGTTGACTAAAACATTATAGCTTAGAATTTATATTCTAGCTTATAAATATAGGTACGTAGCAAGTCTGAATAAGTAAGAACTTGATATACGAGTTTTACTAATAAATATTATGGTATCCTCTCATTTAGTAAAACAAATATGTTTATATACTTATATAATATTTTATGCACCTGTGTGTATTTATTCATCTTTTGCTACGCAATCGTTGAATTAATTGATATTTTCAACGATTTCTAGTTAAATAAATTAAATTAATAAGGAATATTAAAATGATAATTTAAAATTAACTTAATATTATTTTAATATAAGAAAATAATTTTGAATGCCCGATAACTTTTTATTTTTCTTTTACAGGGTAACCTGTTCACGTGCCCAAATGGTAAGTCAATAATTTTTAAATGTAATATATAAATAGTAATATATTATATTTTTATTTAATATATAGTATATATCTTTTAACATATTTTATATCAATAACGTTTAAGAAAACATGTATAGTAAAATCTATTAATAGTTACGTTACGTAGGTTAAGTAAGCCTTGAATTATGGAACAACATCGCTTAGTGGTAACACACTCGATATAGAATCAAAGGGCACGGAGGTTGTACTTTTGGTGATAGACAAATGCCTTGAATATACGATGGAAAAGTGCACGGTAAAATCTGTACAGTAACCACGGTAAACTTATTACAACCTAACCTGTTATACTACATTTGGAGCGAGCTTTAACCATATTATCGTATCATTCGCGTCATATTATTATTTTATGACATAGGGCACTCTATTTAACAACATAGAGTAGTTCTCTCCGGCTTAGCAATTTAGTAGGTTCTTAGGAATTTAATCTAACGTCCTCCATGGTTGTCTCAGAAATTAACAGATATCGCAGGAATGTAGTAATGCAAGCACTTTATAATCATAAATTTAAAGCAGAAAGGTTCCGTTTTGTTTTAAAGAAGTAATATTTATGATCTTAAAATAGACCGCTTGTCATCAGCAGACCGTAAATCTGTACAAAGTTGAACCGACTGTTTAGTTTCGTAGAACTTCCTCAGGTTTAGTCCGGTGGAGCTGTGAAGGTCCATCAGGCCATCTTCCCCAGTGTGAGGTTTTTTAATGGGGGCAGGTTTAAGCAGTCATCGTTTGTCAGGCATACCGCACGTTTGTTCATCAGCATTATTGAGCACTGTAGCATAAAAAATCAGAAAGGTTTAATTTAAAATAAATAATTTATCTTTTGTATTTTTTACCAATAACGAACGCAGAAATGCTGAAAAAATCGGATAGCAAGTATCTAGCGCGAACTGATTGTTGTATTTATGAATGATTTCAAAGAATATGATTAGAAAACTTGCTAAATTTGCATTCGTGATTTATTATAGGAGACGTGACGTTTCACGGAGTTCGATTTCTTCGCGGTTGTAGTTTCTAATGACCTTGCTTTTGCGCATCCGTGTCGTGTTGCGGGGACTGATGACTACGTGTTGTGCTATTCTTATTTGCCTATATATTATAAAACAAGCATTAAATTTTAAACGAATTTAATACTTATACATAAATAAATAGGTACAAAAATCAAACGTAGATTCTATATTTTTGATACGTCACCACAATGGTTCTGCGTAATATGAATAAAAATATATCTGGATAAATTAGTATGTATTACATCTATATATAGAAATAATATTTATAGTGAATAACGCTGTTATGTTATATTACAGCATTATCGGTTATTAGTTGTTTTGTATATTATTAAAATTTGTAATAACGACACGTTAACGTTGAGAATATATTATTATTTGCTTGTTCACAAATTGCGATAACACATTTTGACCGTTGTCATTGTCAATTACCGAATGACGTATAATCAATAGCAGAATAACTGTCAGCAATAATTTGTTATACATGAATCGTGTAAAAGGAGTTTTGGCGGGATCTTGGTCTGTCATGTAGTGGATTTTGTTTTCTATTCGTAATCTTGTGTTGCTTGACTCTATATTGTGTAAAATTGGTGGTGTTTTATGTAATATAGATTGTTTATTGTGCGTAAGTGAAGTGAATTGTAAATAATACCACGGACCATTAATTCTGAGATACCACAAAAACTCCATGGAAAGTTCTAACAAGATGGCCACCATCTTGTTAGTTCATTGAAGTTTTATCAAGAAACTTGTAATATCGATACTCACTTGACAGTGGCAGTGGTGGTCTGCTAGAGGACTGGTTGCCAAAAATGGAATGGAAGAAGAACTTGTAATACTATTAACTACTTGACAATGGCAGTAATAATCTAAAAGATTGGTTGCCAAAAATAAAGTTTAAAAAAAACATGTAAAAGTAATGCAATATATAATTAGCGGTTTCTTCCTTCGTATGTAAAATCAGTTTCGATGACCAAAGTTTTATTTTTTTATACATTTGACCACTGTCACCTTATAATAAGGGATAATATGGCATGGGGTGGTAATCGTCAAAAGTAGAGCGACTGACTCTTTAATGCAGACCTCAGAACATAGATAAATAGATGTCGGATTTTAAAAAAACTGTCATGTTTTAAAGTATTATAAAACATACGAAATATAGTACTGAACTATATAACTACATTAACAAAGATAACTGTGTATCATATAAAGTAAATTACATAAGTTTTAGGTCATAATGCCTTTACCTTTACGTCGCCTTGAAGTCAACTACAGTGAACTTACTAGTACTAAACTTTTACTATAATGTAAGTTAAACGTTTTCTCAACTACAATAAGCATTTAACTCATAAATGTAAGGGTAATAAATAGTTAAAAATAAAATAATTTCATTAACTCAATACATTTATCCTTTAAACTTTGTTTAAAACGAAATATAATGGATTTATTTACGTAAATCTAACCAAATTGAGTATTTTGCTAATGTAATAAATTTATAACGTGCTTTCATAATTTAGATCAAGGTTCTTTTTAATTAAAATAAAATGAAATCGCTACAAGCAAAATAGCTGAAACTATTAATATAATCGCAGTAAAATGCCATTAAACGCAGCCGGCTCGGCCGCGACTCAGGCAATTTGTCAAACTAGATATTTTATTAGTGAAGTGTTTGCCTACGAGCGACGTCAGCGGCTATCCAATCTTGATTATCCCTGATCACTATAATTTTGATTACTACGAACTTAATATTTTTGCTTATTAAACGTTTTAAAATGATTTCATCATAAACAAGTTAAAGTTTATGGAATGGTTGACATATACCAAAATTTATTAATGTTTAGTATTTAAAGATAATATAACCCATTTTAAATCACACTGAGCGAATTATATTAAACTAAGGACTACTTTGATAAAACTAAGGAGGTCGAAATTTTGAATAGTGTAAGATCGTAGTGTAAGAAGCATCACTGAACAGCAGTTGGGCTCTTTCTAAGCCCGTTTGGTCAACTACCACTCTCAAATTGAAAATCTGACGCCAAGCACCTATAGTTGTGTTCCGGCAGATGCAGTTGAGTACTAGTCCTTCTCTAGGCTTAACGTGTTTATTAGCAAATCGTTATTTATTATCAGGTGAAACTGAAATCAAACGCTAAAATATATATAATACGTATAATAAATATATATATAATACGTTGATAGAAAAAAAATTGTTGTGTCTAGGAATAAGTAATGAAATACATTTCAATCATTTTTAGAAATGTCTATCTATCTATCTGTCTGTTTGTATGAACACGCATCTGCTAAAGTACGGGGTTTACAATACAGTAAAATCATAAAGCATACTCTCAAGTAACATTTTGTCTTTGTTTCAATAAAATTGGTCCTCTTTATCAAAAGTTATTGTAGATTTAATGATGACGCGGCGTAAGTACGAGATAAAAGTAGACAAGTAAATGGACTTAGTACATTGAGATGAATTTATTAATCACTGTTTTTTCGATAAGGTTCCACGCGGATGAAGTCGCGGGCACAGCTAGTATATAAATAAAGATCCTGTTCAATTGTAAATTTGGATAGGACTTAGCAAGTTAAATAGAGAAAATTAACTAATACGAAATACATACCGTACAATGTGGTTCGTAGTACAATACGAAATATACCTATACACACACATCCATTACAATTTCTAATTACAATAGTTTAAATATTATATCTAAAGTTGGTATGTGTTTGCGTTTCTCTGGTGAGTAATTTTGTTCTTCTTTGTAATTTGGCATTTTTATCTCATTGTTACATATACAGGGGAGTTATGTGCAATGATTCTTATTGGAAGTAAGCATTGCAATATTGCTTAGACATAGGGTAGCATGTAGATGAATGAGAAGTGTATTTCTGGGCGCAATTTTACTACGTGTAATTCCTTTATCATTAACATCACCATCATCAACACCCTCCTTAAGCTTTTACACATTCAGGTAATTAACAATGATGGAAATTAATTCATGTGAAAATAATAGTGAACCAAGTTTCTTTATACTGTACATGAAAGAGCATTAATGCATACATCTATGACTTCATGAAATCCTACAAATATAGATAGAGAGTATAAGCAAGGAGCTCGTTGATTTCCATCAACCACATAATTAGTGCAAGGAGATTGCTTCTCGACACGTTCTCCAGTTAACTCGACGCAATTGTGTAATAACAAACTGGGGCTGAGGCAATATAAATACCTACGCAACAGGATGCGAATAAGTTCTTTAAACTTTTAACATTCTTGGTTACGGATGTCATTAATTTGTTAGTAAATGACAGGAAATTGATTTATATTAATATAATATTGTACTCTCATGTGTGGAATACTGCTGTCACCTATGGGATGGATCAGGCAAATATCAGCTGGCCGCTCTTGACTCCATCGAACGTCGTGCTCGTCGGCTTGTAGGTGATGAAGCGCTGTGGGAGTCAAGAATGCTCAATTTAGAGCGACGGCAAGTGGCTTGCCTCTCAGTATTTTATAAGTTACACTTTGGAGAGTGTGCACAGGAATTACATGATTTAATTCCACCGTCCCCATTCCATCAGAGAACGACCAGACTCCGTGAGGGTTTCCACCCTTATGTAGTTGATATTCCTGAGATTCGTACGAAGCGATTTGCTTCCACATTTATTATACGTACGGCTAAGGTCTACAATTCACTCCCGGCGTCTGTCTTCCCGTCATCATACAACTTGGGAGTGTTCAAGAGTAGAGTGAACAGGCATTTAGCAGGTAAGCGCGATCCATCGCCAGCTTCATCATCACTTACCATCAGGTGAGATCGTGGCTAAGCGCGTATCTGTAAAACATAAAAAAAGTACTACATTATAACCTAAAATACATCCTATTTCATACCTTTATTTTTGTTCATCATATCGTTCACAAAAATGTTAGCAAATTGTTTCTTAAAGACAAACTTAAATTACCATCACGTATGGAACGTGTGTACAATATTTATACGAATGTGACACGTATTATGTCGAATTAATGCCACATGTGTACTGAGTAATTACCTCTCACTTCACAGGCACCTAATTAAACACAGCTCTGTTCCAGAGATCTGTGTTTATCCGCAGGATATTAAGCTAAATCAACCCAAGAATGTAGCAAGCTCTACAGTTATATTAAGCCAATCCCAACTTGGAATTAACACGTGTGACTTGTGACTGCTCGTAATTCGGCGACTAACTACTTCCGAACAAGTTAATCTGCGTTGCAACCGTAGCTTATGTACACTGTTTAATCGGTTCTTATATTAAACTGTCCTACCATGAGATCAAATTAAATTGCTTCTTTGCATCGTTTCGTGATATATAATGGAAAATATTTCTTGTAAATTTAAATGTCATGCAAGTTTGTAAAATATTCATCTTATACTATACCTGTTTTGGCGGCCTTTTAATCTAATTAATATATATGAAACTAAGGAGACTTAGCTAGAGACTTCAATGTTGAAAATAATGCCTTAATTGAATGACACAGCAAGAAAATGAACATAAAAATATACAAAAGAATTCTTTATTTTAGTCATTTGAAATAAACCTTAAATTCGTCGCACTATAGTATATACCAAAAGTATGTATTTAACGAAAAACATATACCGCGTTTTCAAAACGAACTACATATATAAAATAATTAATGTTTGTCTCGTAGAGTTTAAAAATATTTTTGAAAAGCTAGCATTGTAATATGAGGATACATCCATAATTTTATGTGCAATATTTAGTTCTAATTTAATGGAAATATAATATAAACATTAGAAATTGAACACTGATTTTGCAAAGTGAAAAATTAATACAATTCTAGTATAGTTCGTACAATTTTTTATCGAAAGGCCAAACTTGTTTACCGTTCTGTTAACGTAGGCATAAAATATATGAGGATTGTGATAAATTTACAAGCTTCACATCAGGTGGCCCGCATGCTTGTTTGCTACCATCATGGTATAAAAAAAGTTAAAGCGTAAAAATCCAATATATTTATACATTTGTTTATTTTTGAATATTAAAATTCGATTTTCACCATCAATTAATTCTAAGCTAAATATGTTATGTTATGTTATCCAAACAGATGTTATACATACATATTTAACACATGTCTGGACCACAAGTTTTCACTTTATTTAATTAAATATAAAATACATAATTCATAATGATCTCTTTTCTAAAAAAAAATATATGATTTCGACATAATAAATGGTTTGTTTTATATTGAATTAGTTGCTCAGACCGTCCTTCAAGACTCAAAATAAATTCTATATTAAAGTTATGTTATGAAAATATTAAATTACTGAACCTCATTAAAAGGTAGCTTTTAACTTTTAACTCTTAACTCTGCAAATCGAATATTTTAATTAAGGGAAATTTTATTTATTATTTATTTTCCTATAGAAGCAAAAAATAACATCACATGTTACGGTATACATATACGTACGCAATTAACAATACTCGCAATCAAAATAAAACCATATTTTTGGCGTGATGACGTTTTATAAATTGATGAACGCCGACAACACGCACGAAAAAGCATGACTCGTTGTCACGTTCCGCTTAAGCCGCGCGTGCAAGCGAGAGCACGGAACAAGCGATAAAAAGGTGCGATCGGCCTGAGCGTTCGGCCTGTGACGCATCTATCTATATATATACTAATATTATAAAAACGTAACGTTTGTGAGTTTTTAACGTTGTAGGGATTAATCACAGGAACTACTGGTCCAATTTGAAAAATTCTTTCAGCGTTAGAGAGCTCATTTATCGAGGAAGGCTATAGGCTATATATACATCATCACGCGAAGATCAATAGAAGTTTAAAAAACGTTTTAAAATCGGGTCCTTTTTCCTTTTGAGAGCTTCCGCTGCGTGTTAGTTCGCTAAGTGATGTTTATTGATCATATTATCAACAGTAATTATGAATTCTTATCAATATGTAATGATATAATAACTGAGCCACAGCAACGCGTGGTCGGGTCAGCTAGTCCATGATAATTCAATTCAATTCATAAAAGTATGTAATTTTTCATCAATGTTTTCTTATAACGCCATAATCACGTAAAATTATCATCCGTAAACCGACTTTACAGATAGCATTTTTTTGATTTCAACAGATTATTTTGAGATATGCAAAAAGAAGTTACGTTGTTGAACGAATGCTTTAATTTCTCTGACGAGTATTGAGCCTCAGACAATTATCATTTCCCTTTTACTTGTGTTTGCGTAATGACCACCGCAAACGACTGAGGTCAATTAGTGCCGCTCTTCTAAACTTTCATTTATTTCGTGTAATGTATAGGCCGTATATAATTATTTATTTACCCACACCGAATCAATGTTGATTACAAATTACTTTCATACATATTTTATATTTAATAATTATACAACTTCGCTCCTCCTTCACTTATATTACATTATTTTATTAGATACATATATTTGATTAGATTTCGTGTTTTAAGATCACTTTTATATTTAAACTTAATACAAGTTGTACTAAAATTGATTTACGTACCTGTTTCCTCTACCGTTTAACTTTTTATTCAAACTCTGACGTTCAAACTTGAAATGATTTGTTCTTTAATTAACCTTCATATACCAATGGTTTTTCTTAATTGGACATAAATAACACTACATATACTCCAAAGTCTATGTGAATGTGAATGAAATTTAGTTACACTATAAGATAAATTTACGAATATGAAAGGTATAAATACGTTTTTTTTTTCTAAACTAAACTAACTCTATCAATCCTTACTACCTCATAGAACAATAGTAAAACATATTCAATAAGTAACTTCTTATGACAATTCCAATATACAAACAAACGTGACTATTGTTCAATAAAGATTAGAATTCTGTAGCTTTCAATAGCGAATGGTTCAAGGCACGTTATGAAACCACAAAATAAATGCAATTGACAGAACTGTTAAAACCTTTACAGTTCACGATGTGGTCAAGATAATATTATAAAGTATGAAATATATAAGCAATCCACTTGTAATTCGGTTGTCACTGCAAAGGAATCTTACACAGTTTCTACCAATCTTTGATATTTAATATAATGATGATTTCAATATAAGGCAGAACTAAAAGAATGAACAAATTCTGATAACATAAAAAGATAACGTTAAATTAAATTTAGCGAAATTTAAGCAAGTCAACATAAATATAACTTGCTGATACTGATACATTACTGTGCATTAAATAAATTTAAAAAAATGTCAGAATTAAAAGAATAAGTAGCTTAGAACTACCTTCGTAAAATTGCGCATCGAATGGTTATAGTCCCTTGCCGATACGTTCAGTAGTTTTGATATGATTGAGCCACAAAGGAATTGTATTTCCATTATATATGTAGATTAGATTTCTGTGTATATACGTGTCCATTTTTTTGTTATATTGATACCACAAAACTGTAGTTTACAAAATAGAACTTCAGTAAAATAATAAAGATTATGCTAGAGTTTTTGAGGTTATACTTCTTAAGGTGCGTTAGGGAAAAATGATGAGAGTTAATTTTTACGACGCGCGTGCACACCGTTACGTAAAACCGACACCCTGAAGTTAGCTATTTTGTTGTCTCCGACTCAGTTGCAAGTATTCGAACCGGCGTCCATCGATTGTAATTGTAATTTTCATAAATAATAACTTATCCATACTTCTATACTAATATTATAAAGCTGGAGTGTTTGTTTGTTTGGTTGAACGCGCTAATCGCAGGAACTACTGGTCCGATGAAATAACATCTTTCAGTATTAGATAGCTCAATTATCGAGGATGGCTATATATATATATCGACGGAAGGAAGCGGAATTGTCGTTACATAAAAATCTCAACTTTACACCAGAGCCAAAAAACTATTCCAAATATTCATTTTTTTTTATGTGTAATGCTAAACCTAGGAAAAAAACAGGGTCGTATCGATGAAAAATTAAATCGTAGGAAATAGAGACCGAGACTTTTCGAAGCACTATTTTATACATACAAGAATATGGAAAAGGTGATTTAGCCCAATATGCAAGTTACGACAATTCCGCTTTCTCCCGTCGATATGTATTACGCTAATACCAATAGGACCGGAGCACCAATGAAGAATGTTTCAAAGTTGCTTTCTTCTCTTTTAAAAGCTTTCGCTGCGTATTACCGTTAACCCAAAGTAACTATTCCATTCAATTATATATAAACCATAGTTGACTAATGTTATTAAAACTCTACACTGCTTAAATAAACAATCAAGTAAAAATTAACCAGTTAAATGAAAAGGGAAAATGTAACAGCCAAAGAGCTGAATGATGGAAAATTTATGTCAATTTAGAACTTTCATTTCGAACAGGACCTTTTCACTTTCCAATCAAATACACTTGAAAGTTGAACAGTGACGTCGATTGCTTATAGTACCTAATTTAACTAACAATGAATCACTTGATTCAATTATTAAAATTGTTAAACGACATTGTTAAAACAAAAGTAATAATTTGATATATATTTTATTACAAAAGTGACTTGTTTTTAATACAACTAACAATTATCGTATTTTACTTTATCTATAGGTATATATAATAAGAATATAAATCTGACATGTCTGTACGATTTAGATTTTTATAAAAAAAATTGTTGCACGTGTCTTGTAATAAAATACATTTCAATCATTTTTAGTAATGTCTGTCTGTCGGTCTGCCTGTTTGTCTGAACACGCATCACTGCTAAAGAAAATCATAAAGTATACTTTCGAGTAACATTTAGTATTTGTTTCATTAAAATCGGTTCAGTCTATCAAACGTTATTGTAATTTTAATGACGACTTAAGTACGAGAGCAAAGGAGATAACTAAATGAACTTAATACATTTAGATGACTTTATTAATCATTTCTTTTATCTTTTATGCATAAAAGAAAAAAAAGGAAGGCCTTTAAAAAGAGGTGGAGTGATGTCTTTAAAGAAAGGTGTGGTTGGAAATGGCCAAGAATAGCGTCAAGGAAAGAAGAATGGAGAAGTTTGGGGGAGGCCTACGCCGCTGAGGCGAGTGCTATATAGTTCTTGAATAAAAGATAAAATAAAAATGTAATAGTAGTATTAGTATGTAGCAATAAAGGGCTTTTTTATTTTTTTAATTATTTTTATTTATTAATCATTGTTTTATTTTACGTAAAGTTCTACGCGGACTAAGTCGCGGGCTAGCAGTGCAATAAATTACGTGTCCAAACAATTTTATTTCAAAAGAGGAAATGAAATAAATATAAAAACTGATTAGTGATTTTATTTCACATCTATACATATTAAAAAAATACTGACTGACGTATCAACACACGGCCGATTCCACTAGGACTAGAGCCCTGAAAGTTTGCATACAGATTCCTCATGCACCGCAACTGAGCATCAAAGAATGATTTTCGGAAATTCGACTTCTAAGTGAAAAGAGGGTAAAAATTTGCATAAATATCCGTTATTTTTTAACTTAGATTTATGAAACTTCGCATTTATCAATCCACTTACAAAGTAAAAAAACATATTTCATGATTTTTGCAAATTAAATAAATCTCTTATAAAGCTACATACGCAGTCATGTACGGCTACTAATCTTATTATATACCATAATTTAAGGTATTAAATTAATTTACTAAACACACGCACACAGTGAATGGTATTTTTGCTGGGGATTTACCAAAGTTTTCGTTTGATATTCATTTTATACCCTAAAATAGGACCTTCATAAAACTTTAATTTTATTGACACAAACGTAAATTTTCCAATTAATATTATACGTGAACCTTCAAAAGGTTAAAGGTTATATTCGGGTTGTTATAGCGACGTCGGTATTTCGAAGAGTTCTCATAAAGGTTGGCTGGCTACTTATACACCAGACTAGATTGCGATTACATGTACTGAAAACCTATTTATGGTGAATTATAAAGCATGTCATTTCAAGTATGTATCCAATTACTTGTGAATTTTTATTTTTGTGTTTGTAAACTGGCCTACAAATGAATGAAGTATTTCGCGAGAGTAAAAAAATAGAAGAAATTTCTAAATATCGGTTTCGATGCGGCAAATTCTGATTATACAGGCTGAAAGTTTAGAGGATACTCCGCACTTGATCCTCGTTCTATATCAATAAAAAAGTATAAACAAAACCATAGGGTTTATTGTCCGTTTTATGATCGAAGGTTTTTTTACTCCGGGTCGCCCCTTTCAGCTTTCGGCACCGGTTATTGCACCTAGGTTTATTACATTTGTGTTTATATTTTTGAAAGTCTTAGAACAAACTTTAACTTAGGTTATCTTTGTTGTTTATTAGTATTTGTTTTGATATTATTATTTTGTATGTTAAATGTGACCATGAACAATCGTCTCTTATAATATTGTAAGGGAGTAACCTAACACCTGATATATTAGTCCTGATGTCTTTTCGCGGTGGTTAACCGGTGGATATCAATCCCATATCCCCAGGTTCGATCCCCGGCATGTACCAACGAATTTTTCGGAATTCGCGTACATTTACTAATTTCAATTAGTAATACTATCGGCTGACGGTGAAGGAAGACATCGTGAAGAAACCTGAACCTGAGAAATGTTCTTTTAGGCTGATGATGACGATAATGTCTCTTCTCCGTTTACTTATACATGGTAAATATAGGCATTACGTAAACAGAGGTACCATTTTCTTTGCTAATACTTGCTTATAAATGCATGATTAATTTGTAGCCGATGATAAGCGAAATCTGCTAACGTCACATATCTCGAAAATATAATAAGGAACTTATTGCCATCCGATCTAAATACATCCGATTGCTGCTTCAGAATGTAAAAAAAATCGTTAGATATAAATTAAGGTATAATACAGCGTAATTGCAGCCCCGTTGTGTCCAGTTGTCTATAGCGTGTGCTTCAAGCCATACCGTTATTTAGTGGCCTACAGCGAGCTAATCATAACCACACATATACGCAGTTTATAATCAACCTCGTTATGTATGTATAACGGCTATATTAAACTAGATTACACCTAAATAATTATTTATATATATTTTATAACATTATTCTCAGTATAAGTCATATAAAAGCACCTGAATATTTAGTGTCTAAAATTAATTGAAGATTAAATGGCTGGTAAATATTTTATTTTTTATTCCCTTTCCTTTACTTAATCTAATTATTACGAATAACGTATAGAAATTATTATTTAATATTTGCGAAATAATAATGAATAATTTGATTCAATTTTACGTGTGGTTTTAGAATTAGTTATTTTTTATTTATGCTATATACATTCAGATACTGCTTTTTACGCAGTACTTAATTATTTTATTGTATATTATTTTGTAAATGCTGTGCTGAACAATTTTTGAAAAATTTCTTGCCAAGATACAGAGAGTTTTAACCACCAATATGTCATCAATTGTTTCTTGTTTCTAATAAAAATTGTATATTTTTATATTTTAAAATAAGATATACTATTTGTATTTACGTGATAATAGATTTTATAAAAACATTTTGCTATCAAAAATAATATTAACACGTAGGAAATTATTATCACAAATTGAACTTACTATTCTACAAAGCGTTAGATTCTGTATATTAATTTAAAAAAATAATGAAATTATACCCAAACATAAATAATTTAGATGATAAAATATATTTTTACTTCTGTTCTTGCTGTCATCAAGATCATGTACACAATTTTAATTTTCCGAATACAAATACGGTGTTATTACAAAAAACGTTAAATACGTATTGAATACTTACTCTCAAAAGGTTTCGTATTAAATGCACCGCGCTCGCCTGAGGCAATTTCGCGTTATCCTTTTTGCAAGTCTAACCTACCGTAGCCAAAGCGAGACAAAATAGCAAGATGGTGAACATTCAGCGACCGCAGTGCATTTAATACGAAACCTTTTTAAAGCAAGTATTCAATACGTATTTAACTTTTTTTGTAATAACACCGCTAGTGTTTATTGTTGTGAAGCAGAAGCTAAAACTGGTTAGTAAGTTTTTATATAATATCATTACGGCCTTCGTATGCTTCCGTATATGATTCTAGGTATAATTTTAACACACTCCGGCCGTTAAAATCACAGTTTATGTTCAAGTATTTCATTTCGTTTAAACCACAAAATGTTCCTTAGAAATATAAAGCCAATAACCATCCATGCAACAGATTATAAAACTCAGTTAAAAAGAGAATTAAATCAAGTTTTATACCGAGAAAGAACAGCTATGAGGCGTAATTGGCATTACGCCGCACGTGTGCGAAACGGCTCCTTTAATGATGGATTATTAAGCTATTGTCGAATAACAGTTACTGTTGAGGTACGAGAATATTAAAGCGGATTATTTTGGATTATATACCTTTGTACTTTTACATAATATAACTCGTACAGAACCCTGTACGAGTAACTGTGAATTATTTCGTCTTAAGTAATCCATTTTTGATTAAATCTAAATTGTGTTTTGACGTGGTGTAATATTATAATATAATATTCACAAGTTAATTATACTATTATGAATTTCATGATATAGCTATTTACTAAGCCACAAGGGATATAATAAAAATTAAAAATTATTAAACGTTTGCAGAATAAATAATATAGGAAACACAATCTATCGTAATCATACGTTGAACTTGACAGCTTTAAAATGATCGGTTACAAGATAATTTCTCATTACCTAGACTTCCACCAGTGTATTTAAAGATTGGCATAACAACTGTGAACGATAAATATATCCATCCGTCTTGAATAGTAAACTTATTTCTAAACTATTCAGTGTATTATTATAGGGTGAATTAATATGTGAATGACGGTGATGTCTGGAAATGACGCCACTCTCTGTGTATCCACCAAAAACGGATATGTCTATCTCTATTATGTTGTAATAATTAAAAAGTATGTTATATATAATGAAAAGATAAACCAGATCGAGTTTCTTGCCGGTTCTTCTCGAAGACGTGGTTGTTTTCCGAAGCGGTGGTAGTTTTGACATTCATAAGTGCCTTCTCAGGGCCTAAATTGAATAAAGAGATTTTTGATTTGATTTCATATTCATCTTAGTAATATTTTACCGACTCAGTGTAAAGAAATAATCTAATATGTCCTTTGTTTAAAGCAGTTTACCGTTGTTTACCAAAGTTATCATTTGTCAGACTCGGGAGTTTATATTTAACTTGGCACTCATCTGCCACGGCATTTGGAGCATCATAATCTGGGTCAGTTGCTTAGTAAGGCGGACTCGATGCTCGCTTGCATTGGTGCAACACAATAGCACAACGGATTGTTCAATTAGTTCACAGTTACCTAACTACGTATGAAATTAATTTACCGTAAATTAGTATTAATTTCTTAAGAATTCCATAATACGCCGAGGTCACCTTTATGTACACTACACTGTACTGAGTGCTGCAAGTTGACCTTTTCGTTTCTGAACTGACGAACGCCATTGGCCTGGTGTGTCTTCACATCTTCACCAGAATTATATTAATAATATTTCTTTATGAGAAAGGGAATAACATGTTTCATCCATAATAGAATATTATTTGTCTTTTATATAGCATTCCATCATCGCGCTATTTTTCTACCGCAATAGGCAATATGCATATTTTTCTGTATGCTTCGGGATCTCTTTCTCTTCACAGATTCCCTACGTATTTACTTAATAGCATTACTTTTTGTAATGTATGCGTACATGTCGATAAATTTCTTTTTTATACTTTTACTCACATAACCATAATTTTTTTTCGTATTTATTTATCATTGATGCGTTTCACGTTTTATTGTTGGAAACTATTTACAGATAAGGTAATCCAGGCACCTTTAAAAAATAATATCATACATACCTTGTAGTTTATAATCCATCTTTACGTATTTTTGTAATCATAACTTCAAAGACATTTAATGATTTATTTAATTGCAAAACAACATTTATACTTTATAGTATCTATGACGGGTTTTATGATAACACACTATGATGATACTTATAAACACTAAACGATACTATTAACGTAACATATAACATACATACGTCTCAACTAGATTAAGCTCATAAATGTTTTTTAGGCTTGAGTCAAATAGAACTTAGTATAATATAAGTCATATATATTATAAATCAGTTATATAGCTTACCTAACCAGTACTAATAAAGTATTGTAACCACTGTTTGGCTTCATTCCGATATACACGTAGTCATTTGTGAATCATGCAATTTCGATTGTATGGTTCACAAATGTATATATGTATGAATAGCTTAGAATAGTTAGCTAGGTCAGACGCGACTTTTTCCAGGTAACAGCCCAAGCCGAGGTGCGCGTGCGCCCTTGTGTATGTTACCTAAAAACCAAATCGGCTGAGTGCCTTAAGCGCTCGCCTTAGTAGTCCGGTGAAGCTGTGAAGACCCTGCAGGGTCAATAGCGTAGTCAGTTCGAGAGAAAAAAAAACCACTGTTTGTGTACTCGAAGCCCCTTTACTCATTTGGCATTTTGCCAACCTTGTCACTATTGTTACACGTTACAAAAGAGTTATATTTCATTTTAATCTTACGTATTTATTTACTCGTAATATTAATTAATCTATGGTATACTAGATTTGCTTAACAATACACAAGATTATTATTGCGACAATAAAATTAACGTCATCGATTACAAGATATTCTATCTCATAAGACAATACCGGCTCCGCGCTGTTAGAGTCGTTTGGGCGGCAAACGGGCGTGCAGCCTTGAAGGCTTACATTTGTAATGAGTGAAAGGCGTCACCTCAGTCACACATAGCACGAATATGACTCACCTATGATTTGTAGTATGCGTTGACATGATCAATATTCGTATCAAGTTTTAGAAAACTGGCTTTATTTGTTGACTCCAAATTCTCAGTCAAATATCTTTGAATAATTGAACTCGCGTTGGTGACACTTTTGCGATATAGAGGTACAATATACAGGTTTACATTTTTTAGAGGTGGTAGAGTCACGCTGAAGCTATTACTGGTTTCAGCATGAATCGGTCGGCTCGGTAGTACCACCCTTTCATAGAAAACCCACGTGAAAGAACAGTACTTGCATTGTTGCGTTTCATTCGGTCAGTGAGAGCACCGGAGGCCCACTTTCCTTTCCCCCCTCCCCGTCCCCTCTCATCCTTCCCCAAACACAGGGTTTCAACGCACTTGCGAATTTTCTGGTGTTGCAAGTGTCTATTGATGGTGGTGATCACTTAACATCAGGTGACCCAGCTGTTCGTTTGCCTCCTATGATATATAAAAAAATAAAAATAGAAGAAACACTTTTTAGACTACTATTAAAGTTTTATATGTATTATTACACTTCTGACTTACTTAATTGAAATAGATAAACGTGGTATATTAGTCCTTGATATACAAAAACCCAAGATGCACACCTTACGTCTCACAGCCGGCACACAAAAATAAGTGCATAATTTTGGATTATGCATAGACTCGCGTCGCTTGCGTCCTTCTAAAATCAATTTTAAGTCATTGAAGTAAGGTCGAATTTGCAAAATCATAAGTTTCACGCATAACTCAAACCACGTATGTATATTGGGGAATTTTTGCCGGAAGGTTTTGAGCGCTACTTTTATTCGACACTGTGTGTCTTGAGTTTTTATTTCTCAATAATATTTAGTTAGGTATCAGAGACAAGATTGCAATTCAATAATAAAAGACAACCAATAATTATACGAAATAAATATGTACATTCCATGAAACATTAAATTTTCATTCATTTTCATGAGAACAAAAGTTTCAAGTTATATTTTTACCTAATAAATTAAATGATATACTGTCGCAAGGTATTCCTACATCACTAAAATACAGCAAATACAGGGAATATTTATTATCTATTAGTATAGCTTACGATTAATAAGGATAGTTTAAGTTATATTATTACAGTAAGAATCACAGAAGCATTTAGTTTCTAGTTTTGTATAAATGCATAAATTGTCCATATCTGTTTATTTATATAAATATACAGAAAAATACTGAATCAATGTGAAAGAATATTGAGATTATTTATAGTGAAATTAACTTAGTAACGGAGACGAGAAAAAAACAAAAAAATGTGTGTGTACTTATGTACACGCGTTAGAAGTTATACTTCATGGGTGTAACAAGATAAAAATCTTTTCAAAAATTTTATCTTTCGCCTTATTCTACGTTTGTAAAAAAAACGACAGTAACAATAGAAAAAAGGCATTTAATACATTGAAAGTTTTAATACAAAGAAACAAAATATTGACTATAGCTAACTTCAGGGTGTCGGTTTTTCGTGACAGTGTGCGCGCGCATCGTAAAAATCTACTCTCATCATTTTTCCCTAACGCGCCAAAAGAAGTATAACTTCAAAAATGTACAAAAATATAATCTTCCCATAATAAATCAAGATAAAACGGGTAGTCTCTATGGAAGTTTAAAATTATTTTTAAAATCTGGCCAGCACCAGTTACTTATTAATATTTAAATAACAACCGAAACAAATTGAAAATTTTCAAATAGAAATTATTATCACAAAATAAAATTAAGTTCTCTAAAAACTAGCCGTTCACCGTTGTCGTTGCGTGTGAACAACTCATAAAACTTGTACTAATTTTTCACCTTTCTAAACATCTTTCATCTTATTCCCACGAATTTACAATTCCGTGATAACAAACAGCCCATGTGGGTCATAAATAACTTAAATATCTACATAAATTAAGGTGTCTGTTACTTAAGTTTAATAGTATTAAATAATCTCTTTTAATTAACATTTCACCACGATGATCGTGTCATAATGTAGGTGATAAATGAACGTACTTTGACTGATATTACAATATAAACTAGTGGGCGCCCAATGGTCGACATTCGACCATAGTATTTTTTTAAAGTTGAATGTAGAATGAAAAAGGGTAATTGGAACATAAGAGTAAAATAAATACAGCAACAACTTGTTTCGAGCATAGCAACCTCCTTCAAAACCTTTTTTGAAGTCCTTTATTGACAGATGTCAAAATGTCTTTTTTATTTACATGTGTGTATATGTTGTGTAAAATTGAAGCAGTAGTGTGAGTAATGCATATTTTAATTAATTTAATGTACTTCGAATGCATTTTATATAAAATAAATAGCTTTCTGCACTTCTCCTCCATATAATCTTTAACTATGCCAAGTTTCACGTTCATCCGTTCGCGCATTTCTCTCAAAAAGGGATACAAAGTTTGGGTTTCACGTATTAATATATATGATAGCGAACCTAATGCTAGAAGACTATATCACCCAAGATGGTGAACACGTTAAGCCCTCAGGAGGTCTTGATCTCAAAGTACAACTTTCATAACACTCCTATAAATGCTTAGCGACATTTACTCGTATTCAACTTCCGCTACCATCATGCCGCGGTCCTTAGTAGTAGTAGTCCGGTGAAGCTGTTAAGACCTCGCTTGGTCAATAGCGTAGTCAGTTCGAAAAAAAAACATCATGTCGCGGTTTCATCACAACGTTCACCAGAAACTCATTGTAGAATTCGAGATATTATAAGTTCGAAACGGATTACTTTTATCTATATCTTCTACCCTCTTATCTATATATATAGATATCTTTATATATACATTTCTTCTGCACGTGTGCACGTCACTGAACTCCTCCTAAACGGCGTGGCCGATTTTGATTATTTCTTTTTCTCGAACTGACTACGCTATTGACCTAGCAAGGTCTTAACAGCTTCACCGGACTACTAAGGAGAGCGCTTAAGACGCTCAGCCGAGATTTTGATGAAATTTTGCGTGCGTGTTACAGGGGATCCGAGAATGGTTTAGATTCACAATTGGACCCGGTAGGTGACGCTGCGGTTGAATTTTAGATTTTTTTTTTATTATCAAGGCAGGAAAACGTCCGCCCTCCCGCTAGTATATATATAATATAATAAGAATGTAAATCTAAAGTGTCTATACTTTTTTGATTTTCGCAAAAAAAATTGTTGCATGTGTCTAGGAATAAGTAATAGAATACCATTCAATTATTTTTAGAAATGTCTGACTGTCTGTCTGTCTGTTTGTATGAACATGCATTACTGCTAAAGTACTGGGTTCACAATCCTCATCGTAAAGCATATCCTCTAGAATAACTAAGTCTTTGTTTCATTAAAATCGGTTCACGCTGTCAAAAGTTATTGTAATTTTAATGACGACGCGACTTTTCTAGGAGAGAAAAGAAGATAGGTAAATAGACTTAATACATTCAGAAGATTTTATTAGCGACTGTTTTTTTACATCAGATTCCACGCGGACGGAGTCATAGCTAGTTTCAAATAAATGTGTTATTATTATCACTAAGCTTTGCCCTTGGTTTCTCTCTTGTTAATGTAATTTGACATACTCTTAATGGTGGTAGAGCCACGCTGAAAGTATTACTGGTTTCAGCATGAATGGGTCGGCTCGTCCGGGGTAGTACCACCCTCTCATAGGAAACCGACGTGAAGTAACAGTGCTTGCATTGTTGCGTTTCGTTCGGTCAGTGAGAGCGCCGGATGCCTACCTCCCCTCCTCTCTCCTCTCTCCTCTCCCTCTCCTTCCCCTAACCCTTCCCCCAAAGGGCGGCAACGCACTTGCGACTCCTCTGGTGTTGTAAGTGTCCATGGACAGTAGTGAGCACTTAACATCAGGTGACCCACCTTTTCTGTACCCTTAACAAAATGTATGCAAAATGTCATTATAATAGGAGTAGTTAAGACGTGAGAGTTTAACAAATAAACAAACTCATGTTAACATTTATAATATTCGTTTCGATTTCTCAATTTTTTTTTCTAACATCACTATTGGATATTGTCCTTCTATTCTCATAAGAGAATATTACTAATTTAAAGTATATAAACCCACCGGATATTTTATCCGGACAGCATTTTATCAGCCATTTGATCAACTATATGATGAATACTCGTGAAACAATCAAGCGTCGCCAGTGAAACAATAGCTTCATCTACCAACTTCCTCGGGCATAATTCCTGAGTGGTAAAGAAAAACAAAAACAATTGCGGCCGTGTGGCTAATATGTGTATGATATTTCATCTTATCATTCATTCATCGTCAGGTAAGTGCAAGTACCTAAGATGCACAAAGAACTGGTATATATTAGTGAATAGTGGTATATATAGATCGCCATAATCAAATATCGGTCCATCCTAAATCTTACCTCAGGCCGGCACTGAAGATGTCAAATCAGACCATATAATGATTCAATACTACTGGAAAATTACCCCACGTATATTTAATGAAAACTGTGGGTAGTAAGGGACCTTCATTGTTAAACCTCAATGGTGGTATCGCCCTTATAATTATCATCATCAAATATTTCACTTATAAGTTTATGCTTAGCAATAATGAAAATTAGAGATAAACCTCTAAAATAGTATTTAGATAATATTAATTGTACCTGTACGCATATTAAGTTAGTACAAGCTTAGCTAAGACATACATCTATAATATAGCTATATACAAACCATTGGGAACAGCTAGTACATTTAATACAACTTTCACGTCCATATCCTTAATTCATTTACTACACAATACATTTGAGCCCAACGGTCACCAACGCCAAACATATTTCCAGGCGCTTTTCAGAACAGCTTATTTAAAATCAAAACAGGTTCCTTGTTCTTCCGCCCGATAACATTATGTCGAGAACTTGTGTTTGTAAACATATATACAGTAAATCTTGTTTTTATTTCCTATCTGCTGTTTTATTACAAAAGTACGGACATCATTATTTACACAATTAAACTGTTTTTTTTTCGAGCACACTACGCTATTGACCAAGCAATGTCTTGCACAGCTTCACCGGGTTAAACTGGTATTTTCTTAAAATACAACAATAACAAAAAATTCTAAATCTAAATATGTATTATAAATGCGATAGTGAGTTATTTGTTACGCTTTTACAGCGTAATTACTCAATCAACCATCGTGAAATTTTACACACACGTTGACGGTGTTGCAAAAAGGAATGTTTGGCACCTTTTATAAAACAAAATACGATTTCTGAGGGATAGGTCATATCTATGTTAAACGCAATAAAGGTGTGGACAATAACTACTTTAGCATAAAAAAGTTAAACAGACAGTTTAACAGTCTATAGCATAAACCAGGCTTAAACATATTACAATAACCCTTATAAATAGGTTACTTCTAATTAAATGTATCTTCCCAAGGAAAGGCACAGAATTAGTTAATATTTAGTAAAATGAAATAACATAATTTGTAACAATAAATAATTAACATTTCGAAATGCATAAAAACAACAGGTCATGAATTAATTTAAGACAAGTTTATTATCTAACTGATCAAAGAACATAATCAAGATTACGGTGTTCTTACATATAACACATAGACAGTCCAAACGCACGTGAAGTTATTTATATTATTTACAATATTAAAAAAATTACACTCAGGATTTATGTAGGTCCCTATATGGTATGGTATATATGGTAGGTCCCTACCAATCAAAATATATGTTTTTAGGATCAGTTTAGTAATTCCAAATATTATTACTTACAAATATATTTAGGATTGTATAGGTATAATATACATTACATATTAAGGAATATTAGGGTATTTAATCTATGTAAATAAACGACGCTTTTATCCCATTTATATAAGTAGCTTCTGGTAGCGACTTCGTTCGCGTGGAAGGTAAAAATATTTTTAAATAATACGTGGGCTAACCCCGATACTGAAACATTATTCATTGGTGCTCCGCTTCTATTGATTTTATCGTGATGATAGCCTATAGCCTTCCCCCATAAATGAGTTACCTAACATTGAAAAAATTTCGGTATATCAGACCAGATACGATCAGACCAGTAGTTTCTGAGATTAGCGTGTTAAAACAAACAAACTCTTCAGCTTCATAATATTAGTATAGATCACTATAAATACCATTCATCTGATTGCGATGAGACTTTCGTAAGTCATGCACACATTTCTGTTTAAAGCTTCTGAATTAATTTAACGATTGCATAATAGGTGCCGCGCGAGTTTTCAAAGACAACGGAAACGAAGTTGTGAGCAAAACTTAGTTTATAAATATGTATATATCCATAATCTGCATGCAATTTTTACTGATCTTGGCATAAAAGCCATATTACTATGCAACACTTTCGCAACCGTATTCAAGAGCAAATGAATAATTCAGTAGTCATCAGATAATTTATTATAATTCCAATTATAACTTTTTTTTTATTATAGGAGGCAAACGACAGGTCACCTGATGTTAAGTAATTACCACCGTCCATAGACACTTGCAACACCGGGGGAGTCGTAAGTGCGTTGCCAACCTATCTTGGGGAGTAAGGGAACAGGGAAAGGGAGTTGTGCCTCCGGCGCTCTCACTGCCCGAACGAAACGCAACAATGCAAGCACTGTTACTTCACGTCGGTTTTCTGTGAGACATTAATAGCTTCAGCGTAGCTCTACGACCTATTAATATAACTTCAACAGAAGACTTCAATTGTCGCAAGCATGCTTTATAATACATATGGGTAATAATATACATACATGCATATACATATATAATAGTTGCGTCGTTTGAAGTCAAAACTCTAGGAACGTGGGACCCAAGTGTATACAACCTTTTCACACCTACACGTCACCCTTCTAGCACTTTTCTTTCTGGCAATTTATTTTATTTATTTATTTTAGGATCGTCAACATGACAATACATTAGTGAGTATATAAAAAGTAGGACTATTATAATACATTATAAATGTAGTCATATTTACAGACAACCACGGCATGCTCCAACAATAAATGAAATATTAATAAAATTAAATATTAAACTATTTGACATATTAAAAAAACATGATAATACAAAAACAAGGAAATTGAAACAGAAAGAGAAAAAAAAGGCAAGACTGAAACAATTATAACTGTATTTTGTGAAGAGACTGATATGTCTCTATCGATGTTTTGAAATGATTTCGCTTAGTTGAAAACATGAGTTAGATGGCTTCTTTTATTCAAAAGTATATATTTCAGTTCTAATAGAATTTAAGACGTACCGGAATCATAATTAGCTACTTTCAATACTCTTATTGTCATCTCAACATAAAGATAGTAGATAAATTGAGTTGACACTCTAATTTCCGTTTGCTATGGTATAAGTCAATCTCCGGTGCAGTGGCGCGTCCTTCACAAGGCTCCAGGAACCAAGTGGGTTCTCGACATTCGACACAATTGACCGGCACGAACCGTGTAGGTAACTTGTAGACTTTGATCTCATCCTCTATAATACATTGTCAGTTAAATCTTTCAAGAGATATACATGTATATGCAGTTGTTTATTCTATCTGTTGTTTTGTAAGTCATATTACGCATTTCTACCAACAACGTTTAATAAAAGTAGTTTGATTTTACTTTAGGCTTTATTACATAAAATTCATCATTACATAGTATAAAACAAAGTCCCCAACCGCGTCTGTCTGTCTGTCTGTTCGCGATAAGCTCAAAAACTACTGAACGGATTTTTATGCGGTTTTTACCAGTGGATAAAGTGATACATGAGGAACGTTTTGGTGTATAATTTGTCAAGGATTTTTTTATAATCATGGCGGGACAACGTCTGCCGGTCCCGCTAGTTAATAATAAGTATGATCTTTATTGAATTAAAAAAGACAAGAGAATCTTTCCATATACGTATTATGTAAAACACGTTTACGCCATCCAATAAAAGTATAGATTAATTAAGTTGCTACATTTAAAAAAAAAGTGCGTGTGTACTTTATGTAAACGCGTTAGAAGTTATACTTCTTTGTCGTAACAAGATAAAAATCTTTTCAAAACTTTTATCTTTCGCCTTATTCTATGTTTGTAGAAAAAACGACACTAACAATAGAAATAAGTTATTTAATACATTAAAAGATTTAATACAAAGAAACAAAAGTTGGACTATAGCTAACTTCAGGGTGTCGGTTTTTCGTGACGGTGTGCGCGCGCATCGTAAAAATTTACTCTCATAATTTTTCCCTAACGCGCCAAAAGAAGTATAACTTCAATAGGCTAAATCCAATTTTAGCCGTTTCTAATATTTTACGTTATGTTTCAAGATCTTCAAATATTGAACACGTAAAATATGAAGATAATAAAAAAACTAAGAACCTTATGAACAGCGAAATTTAAAGTTCGTTCTCGGCGTATAAAAACTGGAAATATTATAAAAACGAAACTTGTTATACGAACGATTAAAATTTGAATTAGCTTATTTTGAAATATAACGTATCTTGATATGCAGTTTACGTAATTAATTCGGTTGAAATTTTTTATCACCTAATGAACAAGCAGGTAAGCAATCCATCTTGTATTAAATAGTCATTGTAGGCTATTATAACCAATCTCATGCAACATTGCCTTAATATTCGATATCTATCTGTCATGAACAGGATTGCTTCTACTGAGGACTCGTTGGAATACGTCTTCTGCAGATACGCATTTCCAAACACAGCTAAGCAGGAACATAGTAAATTATATTTTAACCTATTATAAATTACCAAAACGTACCATTAATAAAAAAAACCATTTCTTTTTTAATTATTTAAACGTTGCTTTAACAATACTGTATGCATAACAAAGGCTTACTAATCTTTCATTGATGGCGAAGGAGTATATTTTTGTAAAATGTTACCAGAAAGAAAGGTAAAGCTAGTCAGGTAGAATTCACCTTCTTTTTTGTTTCGATTCTCATTGAGGAAGTAGCCGAGTCATCCAATGAGGAAATGACGTAGTAGGTTCAACCTGATAATCTGCTGTCGATCTTGTACTCAAGTCTCCAATAACAAAGCAAATCATCCATATATTGATAACAGAACCTTAATATTGCGGGTTGTCTAAAATAAATACGTATGTTTTTTTTTCAAACTGTCTATGCTATTGACCTATCAAGGTCTTAACAGCTTCACCGGACTACTAAGGCGAGCGCTTAAGGCACCCAGCCGATTTTATTTGACAACTAGCTCAAGGGTGCACGGCACACCTCGGCTTGGGCTGTTACCTGATACATGCAATTCGCGACCTATCTAAGCTAACTATTCATACATATATGAGTTGTTGAAACATATATGTGTACCAGGCATACATACCTCAACAAGACTTATATATATTTCGTATTGGATAATTCAAATAAATACGTATGTTTAAAAAATTTATAGGTATGGTTGTGAAAAATATGCATCTGTAACAGTAAAGTTGGAAATTTCCCGTACAGTGTTCCCGTAAGTATATCACTTCAAAATCATTAAATTCAGTACCTACCTCTCCGATTAAGATAGAATGGAAGTTAAGAAAAGGTATAAGCTATATATTACACTAACTTTTCAATAAGAACTAATCAATATTGATAATATTTTTAATTTTAATCCATATGTGAGAGGTATTAACAGTATAAGAACCGATATATAATGCGAACAAGGCATCACCAAGTCGTTAATAAATAGTTGATGATCTACCAGTCCAATAATTTATTTTAATTAACATTGATTTATTTGGTATTAATATATCTTATGTAAAACTTTGTTTGAGCAGTCTTTTCTGGAATTAATTTTATGTTTATGTCAATTTTTATGATTATCTTTTGTAATAGATTTTCTTTCATCGAATGATTATCTATTCCTACTGGTGTACATTTATAATTAGCATCTATTCTTGACTATGTTCATTATTGTTTCTACTAGGTATAAATTTGTTTTTTAATAGTATAAACATGATCGATTAGTTATAGCAGAAATGGTTAAATATCGGCTTTAAATTGTACAAAATTCTAATTAGGTATATACTACTCAAAGTGAAAACAAAAACGTACACTCTTCTCTATATATAAGATAATTCCAATACATATTACACATACAATGGCAGCACCATCTTGCATTGCATACTTGGTTATGGAAGAATACATTTGGTAGCCGATATTTAGTTATTTCAGATATCGTTTTTGTCTTGCCAAATAAATACTTAGTTAAAGGACTTACTTTAATGATACACCGCTAAATGTATATAGCACAAAGTAAGCTTATTAAAATTACTACTGATTACCCTTTTATAATGTTAGGTACTTCAAATATAAAGGTATATTTAGGTATAAATACGGATATAGGAAGTTTAACATATGTTCTAACCTTTTATATCAACGAAACACTGAAAATACTAACACGATGCGTAAATAGGTGTCGCATTTCGCTGCAGTAACATAATACACTAAAGTGGGTCAAATACATTGCATCGTGTTGCGGTGCGGTTCGTTGAAGCGTGGATCCATCGCGGTCTTCGCGATCCATTGTCGAATTCACACGCTCCATTTCTACCTGTAAACAAATTATACAGTTAACAATATTGTACTATATAAAAATCGATCGATAACGTAATATTCACTTATTGTTAAAGAACTGTTTTCAATAAACGTTTATCAAATAGACTTCTTCTTCTAATCCTTAATATAAAAAAAGATAAATAAATTTAATTTTCATTATTATGTACAAACATAATGTACTTATACATCTCTAAAAACTCATACCTTACCTAAATTTTATAATAAAGCTGCCAGGCAGATTTACTAGATAAGTTAAGCTTATTTTCATGTTCTTCAGAGTGTGTGAAGTTTCCGACTTAACAAGGTAGTAAGCAAGTTTATTAATTCAACATAAAATGCAGAAATTTAATCTGCATTTACACCTTAAAACTTGTTGCAAGCTGTATAATATATTTATAATACCTGAATTTTGCCTAACTAATAAGTTTCGTCTGTTAAATAAGACATTAAAAAGCAATTTAATACATTCATAAAAGTTATAATACAGTATGCTCCTGATTGTTATTGGTTAAAAAGTAGTATATTACCGAAATCAATTTACTCCAAAATTACTACACCAAAAGAAAACAAAAAAACACTTACATCTATAAATAAAATTCCAGTGTATAGAATCGGTACAATAAAGTAATAAACCACTTTCAAGTTCTTATAACATTAAATCCTTTATTACTTAGAAAATGTTTTTTAGAAAAGTTTCAACAAAATTAGCATTCTAATCTCGACTAAGTTCTTAATATAATGTAGGCACATGCGGCTTTTACCGAAAGCCCTTGAAACGGAGAAAGCGATTATCTGAGCAACCACATTATGTACTCGTGTAGTTAACACGCGTTATTATGCCATACAGAATACAGCTGGTAAACAAATTTAATAGGTAGCTGAGGCATACAAATGTGAAACTTTTGCAAATTTAAGAAGTTATACGTTTGAACAAGTCTAGTGTGGACAAGGTGAAAGCCGGCCGGAATCTTAGCTTAGAATTATTCTATTCCCACCTAAACTTGAAATAATATAATACCTCATAAAGTTTTGTATCATAAACGTGGTATTAAAATTTTACGTAATTTATCTATATTTTTTTTTATATTATAGGAGCCAAACGAACAGGTGGGTCACCTGATGTTAAGTGATCACCACCGTTCATAGATATCCGTGATAACACCAAGGGAGTCGCAAGTGCATTGCTAGCCTGTGTTTGGGGGAGGGGGAGTGGGGGAGGGTAGGTGGGCTTCCGGCGCTCTCGCTGACCGAACGAAACGCAACAATGCAAGCAATGTTACTTCACGTCGGTTTTCTATGAGAAAGTGGTACTATCCCGGGCGAGCCGACCCATTCATGCTGAAACCAATAATAATTCCAGTGTGGCTCTACCACCTACGAAGCTTATAATTAATCACCTGAATATTATTTAAATTATTATTACTTAGACGTATAACTAACAAATACTCCTTATTTTCCTATTTCAGGATGGGAATTAAAAGGATTACACTGTTACAAGTTCTTCAATATCAGGCACTCTTGGGAAAAGGCAGCTGAACTATGTCGAAGGTAATTTGAAATAATACACAAAAATTCCTATTTTTATAATATATGTTACGAATTCTTAATTTTGTAAAACATATTTATATTTACAGGTACGGCAGTGAACTTATGGTGGTCGACACTTACCCAGAAAACAATATGACAGCTAGCATGGTGCCGGCTAGTCCAACCAATAATCACTACTGGCTTGGACTCGCATCTGTCGACGACCTCAGAACGAATACACTTGAGTCTGCTGCGGGAGCTTTAGTGTCCCAGTATGCAGGTTTTTGGGATTTAAAGCAACCAAACGCTAAAGATGGTGAATGCGTTGACGTTCACGTTACATCTGATAGTCAATCATGGGAGCTAACTACTTGCGAAACTCTTTTACCATTTATGTGCAAAGCAAATGCCTGTCCAGCTGGTAAGTAAAAGTTATATTTCCAATAATTAATTAAATTAGTTTTAAAAACGAGGGACCCTGTAAACTGAATGTTTCTCACATTTTTTGTTTTCTTCTTTTAGGAACTTTCCATTGTTCAAACGGAAAATGTATAAATTCAGCCTTCAAGTGCGACAAGCAGGACGACTGTGGTGATGATTCCGATGAAATGGACTGTGCTTCTGAATGTCATTTCTACATGGCTAGCAGCGGGGATGTAGTTGAGAGTCCCAACTATCCCCATAAATACCCATCTTTTAGCGAATGCAAATGGACACTAGAGGGTCCGCAAGGTCAAAATATTGTTTTACAGTTCCAAGATTTTGAAACTGAGAAGTCTTTCGACACTGTTCAAATCTTAGTCGGTGGCAGAACGGAAGATAAATCTGTCAATTTAGCGACGTTATCGGGAAAACAAGATTTATCGGCCAAACTCTTCGTATCCGCTTCTAACTTTATGGTTATAAAATTCAGCACTGACGGTTCTGTCGAGAAGAAAGGTTTCCGTGCTTCTTGGAAAACTGAATCGTCTAATTGCGGTGGTATTCTTAGAGCTACTCCTCAAGGTCAAGTTTTAACTTCACCCGGATATCCAAACGGATACCCTGGTGGTCTAGAATGTATGTATATAATTGAAGCGCAACCAGGTAGAATTGTTTCATTAGAAATCGAAGACTTGGAATTAGGAATGAATAGAGATTATATAGTCATTAAGGATGGAAACACTCCTTCAAGCCCAGTATTAGCTAGGTTGACTGGACCAGGAGAAGATAATGAAAAAGTCGTCATATCAACAACTAACCATCTGTACATGTACTTTAGAACAAGCCTTGGCGATTCTAAAAAAGGATTTAACATGCGATATTCTCAAGGCTGCAGAGCAACTATTATTGCTGCTAATGGTACATTTACTTCTCCAGCTTACGGCCTTACCAATTATCCTAATAATCAAGAATGTTTGTACAGAATAAAAAATCCTGACGTTGGTCCCCTCTCGCTAAAATTCGATGAATTTAACATTCACCCTTCTGATGTAGTACAAGTATTTGATGGATCAAGTACAAATGGATTAAGATTGCATTCTGAAAATGGATTTACTGTCAAACCTAGAATAACACTGACAGCCTCCAGCGGTGAAATGTTAATCAGATTTGTCTCAGATGCTCTTCATAATGGACACGGTTGGAAGGCAACATACTCAGCTGGTAGGTTAAAATTATTTTTAGTTACCTTTCTAAAACCATATACAATACTTTACTAATATTATCAAAAATATTTTAGATTGCCCACCGTTAAAATCGGGATTAGGTGCATTAGCATCGAATAGAGACACCGCTTTTGGAACAGTTGTAACTTTCTCTTGTCCCATTGGCCAAGAATTTGCAACCGGAAAGTCTCGAATCACAACCAAATGTTTAGATGGCGGAAAATGGTCTACTACATACATTCCAAGTTGTCAAGGTAAATTTATATATTACTAGTTTTACCAGCAGCTTAACTCGTGTTAATTTACACTTAACCTATATCTTGGGAACAATACTTTAATTTTGGATGAAAAGTGTCCTTTTCTGTGTCCCTAATAATTTGAATGTAAAATTTCATGAAGACGGATTGAGTAATTAAGGAGTGAAAGTGTAACAAACAAACAGACTCACATTCGCATTCATAATAATATTTAAGATTAGGTTAAAAAAAATGTTTAAAAATGTGTACAATATAAAGGTTACGTTGGCGTCACCAATCACAATTATTAATTAGTTAAAGAAAAACCGGAAAAATATCTTAACCATCTTGTTTTATTGCACAAACATTAAGTTTTAAATAATTAATTAATGCCTTCGAGTAATATATCTCATTTACAAACGTTTATAATTATTTCTCAGAGGTATATTGTGGCCCAGTACCACAGATTGATAATGGATTCTCTATTGGTTCAACAAATGTTACTTATCGAGGTGTTGCTACATATCAATGTTACGCTGGATTTGCTTTTCCAACTGGACAACCGATAGAGAGAATCTCATGTTTATCTGATGGCCGGTGGGAAAGGACACCAACTTGTTTAGGTAAGATTTGGAGAACTTATAATTAATCAAATGTCTATTGTCAAATGTGTAATGAAATGTATTAATGTTGATTTATATTTATAGCATCTCAATGTGTCGCCTTACCCGATGTTCCACACGCTAATGTAACTATTCTCAACGGAGGTGGCCGAAGCTATGGTACTATTGTACGGTTTGAATGTGAACCGGGTTATGTGAGATCAGGACAACCTGTTCTTCTTTGTATGAGTAACGGAACATGGTCTGGAGACGTGCCTACTTGTTCTAAAGCCATATGTCCAAAATTCCCAGAAATAAAAAATGGTTTTATAGTTGATCGAACAAGAATTTATATGTATGGTGACGAAGCTCGAGTGCAATGTTTCAAAGGTACAAACATACATTAAATTAATTAATATATATTAAATTTTACATTTTTTAAACCGTTTCATGTCTAATTATCTAATATATTAATTATCGTTTATTATAGGTTACAAACTCAATGGGCCAAGCGTATTAAGATGCGGTACAAACCAGGAATTTGATCCGGCACCAACATGTGAAGATATTAACGAATGTCTAAGTAGTCAATGTGATTCTGTTTCAACGGAATGCAAGAATACACAAGGAGGGTTCTTCTGCCCCTGTAGAGCCGGCTTTGCATCCAGTCTGGATTGCAGACCTGTGGGTGATCTAGGGCTTATTAATGGAGCCATTCCTGATGAATCTATCACAACATCTATTCCGGAATCAGGATATTCGAAAGGGGTACATTCACCATTAATTAAGTATTGAAGTATGAAGTGATACCTAAATATGTAAGTTCTATAATTTGTATTCTCCTTTGTTAACAGATGATCCGCCTAAATAATGGCGGTGGATGGTGCGGCAACAATTTAGAGGCTGGAGCTAACTGGATACTAGTTGACTTAAGATCACCAACCATCGTGAGAGGATTTAGAACGATGAGTGTAATGCGTGCTGATGGTAATATCGCATTTACATCAGCAATAAGAATACAGTATACAAATGACCTTACTGATGTATTTAAAGATTATACAAATCCCGACGGGACTGCTGTTGAATTCAGAATTTTAGAACCTACTTTGTCTGTTCTAAATTTACCAATGCCTATTGAAGCACAATATGTAAAGTTTAAGATTCAAGATTATGTTGGAGCTCCTTGTTTTAAACTGGAAATTATGGGATGTGCTAAATTAGATTGTGTAGATATAAACGAGTGTGACGAGAACAATGGTGGTTGTGAACAAAAGTGTATGAACACGTAAGTAAAACTTTCCTAGTGATAATGAAAAGTAAAACATAATAAGTGCATAGATAAGTGTTTAATGACTACTAATTAAATATATTTTTATTACAGACCTGGAAACTTCTCATGTGCTTGTAATATTGGATACGAGCTTTATTCAACAAATGGGACAGCTGGTTTTGCCATTGAAGCTTCAGAAACTGGTGAAAGAGATGGAGATATTTACCAAAGAAATAAGTCGTGTGTACCGATTATGTGTCCGCTACTTATACCACCTGAGAACGGACAACTTTTATCAACGAAGAGATCTTATCATTTCGGAGATATTGTTCAATTCCAGTGCGACTTTGGATATGTTCTGTCTGGATTTCCTTCATTACTTTGCACCTCAAGCGGTAACTGGAATGGAACTACTCCAGAATGTCAATGTAAGTGAAACTTTAATTTTAGTTGAGCTTTTATATATGAGTATATCGTTGATATTGACGCTATTATCTCAACATTTTTAGATGCCCGTTGTGTTACTTTATCCGATGATAAAAATGATGGATTGGTTGTCATAAGAGATGATCCTGAAAGTGTATTGGTGCCATATAGAGAAAATGTCACTATAACATGCGCTTCACCAGGAAGACAACTCAGAAATACTGTTACATCTTCTTTCAGACAATGTGTATATGATCCTAAGCCGGTAATATATATATTTTTAATATATTTTATGTACTCTCATGATAAATATAGAAAATGAATAGCGATTTACTTTTTATATCTTTCTAGGGTTTGCCAGACTATTGGTTTTCAGGTGCTCAACCACAGTGTCCCAGAAAAGATTGTGGTGTCCCGATGCCGACGCCTGGTGCTGAATATGGGCAATATCTAGATACTAGATATCAAAGCTCATTCTTTTTCGGTTGTCAAAATACTTTTAAGCTTGCAGGACAGACCAGTAAACATGATAATGTAGTCAGATGTCAAGGTAACGGTATTTGGGACTTTGGTGATTTAAGATGTGAAGGGCCTGTATGTGAAGATCCTGGCAGACCAGCCGATGGATACCAGATTGCCAGAAGTTATGAACAAGGTTCAGAAGTTCTTTTCGGATGTTCACGACCAGGCTATATATTAATTAATCCCAGACCTATTACCTGTATGCGTGAGCCAGAATGTAAAGTCATCAAACCACTTGGATTAGCTTCAGGGAAAATACCCGATTCTGCTATTAACGCAACATCAGAAAGACCAAATTATGAAGCAAGAAATATTAGGCTTAATTCAGTTACCGGGTGGTGTGGTAAACAAGAAGCGTTTACATATGTCAGTGTCGACTTAGGTAAAGTATATAGAGTTAAAGCAATTCTGGTGAAAGGAGTTGTGACTTCTGATATTGTAGGCCGTCCGACAGAAATACGATTCTTTTATAAACAAGCCGAAAACGAAAATTACGTCGTTTATTTCCCCAATTTTAATCTGACAATGAGAGATCCTGGTAACTATGGAGAATTGGCAATGATAACACTACCTAAATATGTACAAGCTAGATTTGTGATCTTGGGGATTGTGAGTTTCATGGACAATGCTTGTCTTAAGTTTGAAGTCATGGGTTGTGAGGAACCTTCCACAGAACCTCTACTGGGCTATGATTACGGATATTCCCCTTGTGTTGGTGGGTATAATTAAAATTACCTTTATTAATTTTCTTTTATTCAGTACATTAATACATATATTATTTTCAGACAATGAGCCACCAGTTTTCCAAAACTGTCCTCAGCAACCAATTTTAGTTCAAACGGATGTAAATGGTGGATTACTACCGGTTAATTTCACAGAACCCACTGCGACTGATAATTCTGGTGCTATTGCTAGATTAGAAGTTACTCCTCAGCACTTTAAGACACCAATTCAAGTATTCCATAATATGGTGGTGCGTTATGTTGCCTTCGACTTTGACGGAAATGTAGCTATTTGTGAAGTTAACATTACAGTACCTGACTATACTCCACCTAAGTTGAGCTGTCCACAAAGTTATGTTATAGAGTTAGTAGACAAACAAGATAGTTATGCAGTCAATTTCAATGAAACTAGGAAGAGGATAAATGCATCTGACAGCTCAGGAGAAGTGTTCCTAAAATTTATACCAGAAAGAGCAGTCATTCCTATACGTGGTTATGAAAACGTAACAGTAATAGCATCAGATAAATACAATAATAAAGCTCAATGTAATTTCCAAGTGTCCGTACAAGCTACTCCATGTGTTGATTGGGAATTGATGCCTCCGGCAAATGGTGCGCTTAATTGTTTACCAGGAGACCGGGGAATTCAGTGTATAGCAACATGTGGTCCAGGTTTTAGATTTACCGACGGTGAACCAGTCAAAACTTTCATCTGTGAAAATAAACGTCAGTGGGCTCCAAGTGCAGTTGTTCCAGATTGTGTTTCTGAAAGTAAGTAAAATGTTGGTAATAAAACGTACACAATAGAAATATTTTGTTATGCTATTTTGTATACATTTATATATTCTTTCCTTATAGATACTCAGCAAGCCGCATACAATGTTGTTCCAAGTGTTCAATATCGAGCTCTTGGTGCCGTTTCCAGCGCCTGTTTACCACAATATAAAGATTTACTTGCACAGTACGATAATATTTTAAATGAAAGACTCTCTCAACGTTGTTCTGCTGTTAACGTGAATATTAATGTGACATTTGTGAAAGCAATGCCAAATCTTCTTGATGAAAATGTTGTTAAAATGGATTTTGTTTTGGTCGTCACACCTGCTATCCGACAAACACAGTTGTACGATCTCTGTGGTTCAACGTTAAATCTCATATTTGATTTATCCGTACCATATGCCAGTGCTTTAATCGAGCCGGTGTTGAACGTATCGTCTATTGGAAACCAGTGTCCACCTTTAAGAGCAATCAGAAGTTCAATCACAAGAGGGTTTACATGCACTGTAGGAGAAGTTTTAAATATGGATACGAATGATGTACCTCGATGCTGTGAGTTTCTTTTATATATCATATATTTATATATATATATATAGAATTATAAAATTATTAATATTTTCTAAATATTTTTTTATTCTAGTGCATTGTCCTGCTGGAACATTTGCTGGGGAAAAACAAAAATCTTGTTCTATGTGTCCCAGAGGCTATTTCCAAAACCAAGCACGACAAGGAGCATGTCTCAAATGTCCTACTGGCACATTCACGAGAGAGGAAGGATCTAAAGACATAAATGATTGCGTACCAGTATGTGGTTATGGTACTTATTCACCAACTGGATTAGTCCCATGCTTGGAATGCCCTCGAAATAGTTATACAGCCGAACCACCAATCGGTGGTTTCAAAGATTGTCAAGCATGTCCCGTTAATACTTATACGTACCAACCTGCCGCGCCAGGAAGAGATAAATGTAGAGCCAAATGTGCGCCTGGTACTTACTCGCCAACAGGACTGGCTCCGTGCTCTCAATGTCCCAGAAATTTCTATCAAAATATAGCAGGTCAGACTACTTGCATGGAATGTCCAACAAATATGAAGACAGTTGGCACAGGTGCAACAATGCTAGAAGAATGCTTACCTGTTGAATGTTCAAATAGCGCGTGTCAGCATGGCGGCCTATGTGTACCTAAAGGGCATGGAATTCAATGCTACTGTCCAGCTGGGTTTTCAGGACGCAGATGTGAAATAGATATTGATGAGTGTGCAAGTCAACCTTGCTATAATGGTGGTACGTGTACTGATTTACCACAAGGATATAGGTGCGCTTGTCTCACGGGTTATGGGGGAATAAACTGTCAAGAGGAGAGATCAGACTGCAGAAATGATACCTGCCCTGAACGAGCTATGTGCAAAGATGAACCTGGATTTGATAACTATACTTGTCTTTGTAGATCTGGATATACAGGCATTGACTGTGATATAACAGTAAGTTAACACTTTAATTTTGTGTATAAAAAGTTGTAGAATCATAGAGATTGTAAATGTTAATAATGTTCTTTCATCTTGAATTTATAAATTACTGAAATATTAAATTCAACAATATATTAATAACTACATAAAGTAGTATTACAATTAATAATATAAATTTCTTCCTTATATCGTTTTAGATCGATCCCTGTTCAGCGAATGGAAACCCATGTGCAAACGGCGCTAGTTGTATCGCTCTTCAACAAGGTCGTTTCAAATGTGAATGTTTGCCGGGATGGGAAGGGCAACTATGTGAAATTGACACCGATGATTGTATCGAAAAACCATGTCTTCTTGGCGCACCATGTACGGATTTAGTCAACGATTTTAGCTGTACATGCCCGCCAGGGTTTACTGGAAAACGTTGTCATGAAAAGATTGATCTTTGCGGAACTGAACCATGTAAACATGGTATCTGTGTTGACAAACTATACATGCACCAATGCGTCTGCGAACCGGGATGGTCTGGTCCTTCATGTGATATTAATATTAATGAATGTATTATTTCACCATGCGAAAATGGTGGTCACTGTATTGATGGTGTAGATGACTTTAATTGCATATGCGAAGCTGGTTATACTGGCAAGAGATGTCAGCATACTATTGACGACTGTTTATCTAACCCATGTCAAAATGGTGCCACTTGTATGGATCAGTTAGAAGGATTTATCTGCAAATGTAGACCAGGATACGTAGGCCTACAGTGTGAGACTGCTATAGATGAATGCTTAAATGAACCTTGCAATAGTATAGGTACTGATCGTTGTATTGACTTGGATAATAAATTCGAATGTGTATGCCGTGAAGGATTTTCTGGTGAAATGTGCGAAATTAATATTGATGATTGCTCCTCAAGTCCCTGCTTTAATGGAGGAACATGCAAGGATGAAATAGGTGGGTACAAATGTTCTTGCCAACCTGGATGGACAGGAAAACGATGTGAAAAAGATATTGGAAATTGTATGAATCAACCTTGCCAAAATCATGCTAATTGTATTGATTTATTCCAAGATTACTTCTGCGTGTAAGTATTTTTCAATATTTTTTAATAATTTGATTATTTAACTTTTAGTTAAATTATACATTTTCATTTACAGATGCCCAAGTGGAACGGATGGAAAACAATGTGAAACAGCTCCAGAAAGGTGCATTGGAAGTCCTTGTATGCATGGCGGGAAATGTCAGGACTTTGGCTCTGGTCTAAACTGTACTTGTTCTTTGGATTACACTGGTATAGGGTGTCAATATGAATTTGATGCCTGTGAAGCTGGACTATGTCAGAATGGTGCAACATGCGTTGATGAAGGTGAAGGGTATACATGCATATGTGCAACCGGTTTCCAAGGCAAGAACTGTGAGGAAGATATTATTGACTGTAAAGAAAATTCTTGCCCGCCTTCCGCTACATGTATTGATTTACCTGGAAGATTCTATTGTCAATGTGCCTTCAATCTCACAGGCGATGACTGCAGGAAAAGTAAGAACTAATTAGAAAAAAATATATAATTTATGTTTAGTAGAATTTACTCCAAATTAAACGTTATATTAATTTTATTGTTTACAGCAATAAGTGTAGATTACGATTTGTACTTCAGTGATCCGCTAAGATCAAGTGCCGCACAAGTAGTACCATTCGATACAGGATCAACTGACAGTTTAACAATTGCTTTGTGGGTTCAGTATACACAACAAGATGAGGGCGGTATATTCTTCACAGCTTACAGCGTGAGGTATATTTCATTTATATTCACTATTTCGCCTTAAGTTTACGTACTTTGTTTTTTTATAATCATCATTTTATTTCAGCAATTCTCATATCGCACTTAACAGAAGACAAGTTATTCAAGCTCACTCTAACGGAGTACAAGTGTCACTATTCCCGGAACTACAGGATGTATATCTAAGTTTTGGTGAATTTGCAACTGTAAATGACGGACAATGGCACCACGTAGCTTTAGTTTGGGATGGTAGCAACGGTGGTGAATTGACACTAATTACTGAAGGCTTGATTGCCAGTAAAATTGAAGGTTACGGCAGTGGACGAAACTTACCACAATAGTAAGAAATTAACTTACACATTACGTTTATTAAAATAAAAATTGTTGATCATGTTCTAACATATTTTTTTTTTGCAGTATTTGGGTAACCCTAGGGAAGCCCCAATCGGATAATCCAAAAGCATATACCGAAGCAGGTTTCCAAGGCCACTTAACCAAAGTACAAATATGGAACAGAGCACTTGATGTCACTAATGAAATTCAAAAACAAGTACGGGATTGTAGAACTGAACCTGTTCTATATAATGAATTGGCCCTTACTTGGACTGGATATGAAGATGTAGTTGGAGGAGTTGAAAGAATAGTTCCATCTCATTGTGGTCAAAGAGTATGTCCTAATGGTTATGCAGGTCCAAAATGTAAACAATTACAAGTAGATAAAGAACCCCCAAGAGTCGATAGATGTCCTGGTGATTTATGGGTTATTGCAAAGAATGGCTCATCTATAGTTAACTGGGACGCACCAGTGTTTAGTGATAACGTCGGAGTATCTAAGATAGTAGAAAAATCAGGCCACAAACCAGGAGAAAATCTTGCTTGGGGAGCATATGATATCGCTTATATCGCATATGACGCTGTGGGTAATGCGGCTACATGCACATTTAAGGTCACCGTATTATGTAAGTATCTTATACTCTATAAAAAATACTTAAATTTGTGTACAATGACATTGCGTTCATTGCGTAAATTCTGTTATTTAGCTGAATTCTGCCCACCTTTGCCGGATCCTCTCGGTGGTTACCAATCTTGCCGAGACTGGGGTGCAGGAGGACAGTTCAAAGTGTGTGAGATTTCATGTCGTGACGGTCTTAGATTCTCACAATCGGTTCCACCGTTTTACACTTGCGGAGCTGAAGGATTCTGGCGACCAACTCGTGATCCAACATTACCGCTAGTCTACCCTGCTTGCTCTCGTAAGAATATACTTGTGATTAATATATTTGTTTTAGTCCATTTGACTACTCTTAATCTTCCTTCAAATTCACAGCTGCTACACCTGCACAACGAGTTTTCAAGATATCCATGTTGTTCCCGAGTTCAGTTCTTTGCAATGATGCAGGTCAAGCTGTGCTTCGTCAAAAAGTTCGTAGTGCTATTAACCAACTCAATCGAGACTGGAACTTCTGTTCTTATGCTGTTGATGGTAATTTATATTTTATTATTAATTGTGTAACCGTTTGTCCAAAAAAATTAAGCCTGTGAGCGAAAACCTGAGAAAATACTTTAGGAAGTTACAGTTAAACTCATACAAAAAATAATACACATTGATTGCATGAAGAGGTTAATGTTACGATATTTATTCTTACTATCTTCACGCAGCCTGTTAAAAAATAAGGGAGAACATATAAATGTGTATTATCACCTTTGTATTTCATTAGTAAAATTATAAAAATAATCAGCATCGTCATATTTGTATCAAAATAATAAAAGCACGTGGCTGATGGATAAAGTGTCTATATAATTTAATTTTCAACTTCTTTAAAAAAGTAAAAATAGTTAAAACATTCATCACATTCCTCAACTGCTTTTGTAATAGGTACCCGCGAGTGTAAAGAACTGGACATCAATGTAAAATGTGATCATCGTGCTAACGTTCGGCAGACTCGTCAAGTGTCATCACCTCCTTCTGTGCCTACCAAGGATACATATGTTTTAGATGCAATCATCCCTGTTGAAGAGTAAGTCTATCATTTAGTAACATTGACATACAAGTCAAATAAGCGATACAATTAATTTCTACGATAGAATTATCTAGTAAACCGGTGTTGGCGTAAAGTACTACAAATACAGTTCTGCAGAGCGCTTAGAAGTATTTTCTATTATAAATTATATAAAGAGGGGTTTATATTTCTCTTATATACGTATTTAGAGTAGTGGATAGAATTAGGGGCACATCGAGACACGTCAATAAAAGCAGTCGCAAAATAACACATTAGCACGGTAGCACTGATCAACTATTTTGATTTAAATAATGCACTATTTGCCTTTTGCCTAATGGTATAAAGCATGTCTTTCTATCACAATTGCATGTAATTTATTTGGCACTTAGGATACGAAGCAGTAGAGAAGGTCGTCAAGCCGGTGATACATACAGCGTGGAAATCTCTTTCCCGTCTATCAAGTAAGTTACTTTTACGCTTTCATTTATGAAATAATTTATAAAATAGCCATGCAGACCGCCTTATGCAACTGCAGACAATACTTATTATTACCAACCTTAAGTTAGTCCATAGTAGGGCCTGAGGTTAATCATATGTTCTACCACTGAAAACTGATTTAGAACACCTTAACCTTACCATATTATTCGTGTGGGAAACATCAACACGGGCACTCTTGCTTTGCTGTAGGAATAGGTATGGGTGATATGACTATCGTCGTACCTTGCACAGGTTCTACGACTCGTATTATACTGCTTTATGCTTTCAACACCACAGCACATAAATCATGTACAAATGTAAAACTGTTTTCAGTTTGTCAAAATATATTATTTTATTGTTTAATCTATAATAGAAAAATATATAATAAAATCATATTTATATTTCCAGCGATCCAGTAATTCACGGTGGTAATAATGAACGTTCTACTGTGCAACGACTACTGGAAAAACTTATACTCGAAGACGAACAATTCGACGTTCGAAACATTCTTCCGAACACTGTCCCCGATCCGGCGAGTTTGCAACTTGTTTCTGACTATGCCTGCCCTATGGGACAAGTTGTAATGGCCCCTGATTGTGGTAAATACAAAAAACCAACTTACTATGATTCCTTGCGAGCGAAAATAATAGAAAACTTATTTAATCTTGTTATATATGTTTATATTCACATAATAGCTACTATGTATGTATTTATTTGGCACACGACACCTACATCTGTTTTAGTTAATTGAAAGTGAATTAAACACTCTGTAGCGTGTGGTCACTGGACCACACACGTTACATAATGCTCTGTTCGCAGTATTTAAGATATCTTATTATAACCAGCGACCATTTATAAATATTCATCCAGTTGTTGTTAGCATAATGGTCAATTATGTGTGTTATTTGTAGTTGCCTGTGCGGTCGGTACGTTCCTGGATGCAAGCAGTGATTCCTGTCAGCCATGTCCGATGGGCAGTTACCAGTCCGAGACAGGTCAATTGCAATGTACGTCATGCCCGTCCATCGCAGGACAACCCGGGGTCACCCAAACGACAGGAGCCCGAAGTGCTGCTGACTGCAAAGGTAAATTTTAACTTTAAATAATATATATATTTATATATATTATGAAGTAATAATGTCAGTTACGTTTGCATGGACATAATTTTACTACACGAAATCGTAAAGTATTACAATTACAATAGATTTTTTAGTCATAAGAAATAATAACGCAACATACACGTAGTATGCATAACAGTATCGGGTAGTCTTTATTTTTGGTAGGAGATATACGGAAAGAGGTTTTCGTTTAATCAATCCATTTTTAGGTATAAATCTTATAAACGAAAACCGAGTGAAATTATCGTTACCATACCTTAATGGAACGACATAAATGTAACCTTAGGGATACTCATAAAAGTTAATGGTTTTGACAAATTCAATGAATCAAAGTACACAAATTTTGTAGGAGTAACAATTTATATTTTTAAATATTTATAGATAAATATAGATGAAAATGTAGTTATCAGTTATGAACTATTCAGAAAAGCTACTTTGCTAACTCACCTGAAAATATTAACTGAATAGTATTGTATACTAAATTGTTATCTATAAACAGAGAAGTGCGCCGCTGGCAAATACTACAATGCGGAGGCTGGATTATGCCGACCATGCGGCCACGGTTCGTACCAACCGAGAGAGGGCGCATTCTCCTGCATTGCCTGCCCGAGAGGCCAAACTACACGCGCTACAGAAGCCGTCTCCGCAGCCGAATGCAGAGATGATTGCCCGTCAGGTAATATACAGTAGCATATTCATGAAATATTCGTGTGATGCAAATCATACCAACGCAACAATGCTGACCCTTGTTCAGAGTAATAAGCAAGTTTAGTTCCCCACAAATCTCTACGAAAGTCTACAAGTAAACAAATTACATTTTTAGTGAATATTTCATCACCAATTTCAGGTGAACAACTAAGCAGTGATGGTGGCTGTGAACCTTGCCCCCGCGGAACATGGAGAGCTACTGGTTCTGGTGCCGCTTGCGTTCCATGCCCGCCTGGTACCACCACACCTCAAGCGGGTGCTGCTTCGCCCGATCAGTGCTCATTGCCCGTCTGCAAGCCTGGTAATTTACGTTTTATAATGTCTCATGGTACAATAGTTAGACCATCTCAAATAACCGTAATTAATTGTGATAGAAAGTCTAAACTATTTAATTACATAAAATTTAAATTCTCAAGTCATATGTTCGTTACCATATCGTTAAAGCGTATATTTTTTTCCAGGTTTCTATCTTGACGTTTCACTGAATACATGCATGCAATGCCGTAAGGGAACGTATCAATCAGAACCACAACAGACTGTCTGTATTCCTTGTCCCATTAACACTAGCACTAGAGGAATGGGTGCGGTAAGTACCAGAAAATTCAAACTTTCTAAGTCTTTGATCAATCTTGGACTGTATAATAAGTCTATGAAATAGGTCGGCAATTAGCTTAAGTGACTGGCTTCCTATAAAGTGTATTACAGATGTGTATACCTATATAGCATAAATTATAATTTCGTACTAATGTTATATGGGTCTATGTCCTGGGTAGACTTCACAATAGGCCCAATAATATAATGAGAACAATAGTAGACATGTACGACAGTCCTTTTATGAAGCACTGGATATCTGTTGTAATATAATAGTGTGATGTTCATCTATTCATCCTATTTCATATTCATTTGTATAAAACATATATTAATATAGTTACTTAATTTTAATTGTTTTTTTACTACCAATTTATGTATTAGTATACAATTTGTGTTCGTTTTTGTGGACCCTTGTTGTCTTATAAATAAATACTTAAATAATAATATATATTATGGCATCAAGTTATCATATTTGTTATGTTTTACCTGAGTTATTTTATGTACCTAATAAGAACACACATTTCTTACTTACTCTTTTAACGTAGTATTTAAGTTCTCAGATGATGAATATTACGATTCACAATTTAAAACCATAATAGCATTAATATGATAGGCTTTATGAGCATCGATTTCTAAAATACTGATACTGAAGAATTTATATAATATTATTCTCTTTTCGATAAAGATAAGTTATTAAATTTCATTTAGACCTGACATCAATCTATGATATAAATACTTTAAATTATAGACTGCAGAATCGGATTGCACGAATCCATGTGAGATGATCGGCCCCGAAATGCATTGCGACGTCAATGCATATTGCCTGTTGATACCTGAAAATAGCGAATTTAAATGTCAATGCAAGCCTGGCTTCAACGGCACTGGAAAAGTTTGTACAGGTATGACATTACATTGTTTATATATTTTGGTATAAAAGTTTATTTGTATGTATTGTATTGTATATTAGTTTATTTGATTACCAACAGATTTCTTATCGGAAAAAAAATATAAATACAGTATAAATATAGATTCTGAGTAGAAATTGTCACAAAAGCATTACCTGTCTTAATATTACTTGATTTTTTTCTATTTGCTGATTTAAATCGAGTCATTTATAACTTATCCAATTTTGCATTGTTCATGTTTTCGAGTTCGATTTTTGATTTAAGACAGAAACTCTCTTTATCGAAATTGTTGCTGTTTGAGTTTGTTTTTATACAAGAGAGTAAATATACAATCAATTTTTTTTTTGTAAATACAATGCCTGTCCTAATAATACACCCCTCTCGAGCGACTTTATAAACTTTCACATTTGTACCACGAAAGTTATTGTCTTGTATTCGAATAATATAATAATAAACGAATAAAGACTGGTGCAGTATGACAATTCACGCGGTGTTATTGCGTCAACTATTACCGTATATTGCGTATTTTTGTAGATGTCTGTCAGAACTACTGCGACAACGGCGGTGAATGTGTCAAGGATGCCCGCGGCGAGCCCTCGTGTAGATGCGCTGGTTCATTCACTGGCCGGCACTGTAGAGATAAGAGCGAATTCGCTTACATCGCCAGCGGAGTGGCCGGCGGCGTCATCTTCATTATATTCCTTGTACTTCTTGTATGGATGATCTGCGCCAGGTTTGTATTTTAATAGAAACTCCATGTAGCTACAATATTAACACGGTCTTTGGTCTATTCGTCACTGACTAGTACAAGAAGAGGGCGTTCTGCGATAAAAGTCGCGAGTAACTAGGCAAACGAAATTTCTGGAAGAAAACAGTGCAAATCGTCACCTAACAATCAATCGTACATTGTATTTATATGTTAGCAAAAAGCTACCAAATACGTAATTTTAAATGAGCCGCGCTGTAGTGAGAGACTACGTAAATAACAAAAGAACGTTTGTCACGTATAATGTATTGAAAATAAGTATCTATTTTTTGTTAATGACATAAAAGCACCAAAATCGTTATGATATAAATTATAATTACTTACTAAAAGTGACAACGATTTGAACAAATTAACTTCAAGACTTCCTAGTTTATCTTTTTTTATATCTTATAAATGAATACCCTGTTCGGTATATATCCTTTTAATTGTGGAATAAGCATAGCTTGATTTATAGTAGCTATACAGCTGTTTTATAAAAGATTTAACATCCAGACAGAGAACTGAAAATTACACTCACCAAACAAAAATAATTTGTGTGCGGGAATCAAATATGCAATCTCTCGGTTCAATAGTTTACAACGACAGCGCCCCGAGACCTGTATTTTTTTCTTGTTTAATTATACCTACATTATATCTACATATATATTTTTTTATATTATATATCAAATAAAACGAACAAACAATACTCTAAACATTATAATAAGATCCACAACATACTTAAGTTATTACAAAAATAATTTACGAAATGTATCCGCTATTATTTCTTAGCTGACTAAATAAATCAACTACATCTAAACACTACATATGTGGTCTAACCAACTAATTATATAACAAAATTAAAAATAATTCGTATAATCGAAAAAAGAATACGTAAACGTATACATATTACAGAATGTATTAATTACTAAATGCTTATGATTTATTATTATTCTTATAGCTATAATGTAAATAAAGAATAGTTGACATAAGAATAGCTTCTTAATAAGTTCACAAATTAATATAGAAAACGAAACAAAAGATAAATCGATTACACGAAAGCTGCACAAATTTACAACATCTAGCACATATTTAAAAAAGCGGTTTTACGTTTAAAATTATATGTAATAAAAGATATATATTGATCTTGACAAACTCGAACAATTAAACGTGTTCCCTTTAAAATATCTCGTATCGATTGTTTTTCATTTCAGGTCATCAAAGAGGAAAGAACCAAAGAAGACTCTCACACCAGCTATCGACCAAAACGGTTCCCAAGTAAACTTCTACTACGGAGCGCACACACCGTACGCGGAATCAATAGCACCGTCTCACCACTCCACCTACGCACACTACTACGACGACGAAGAAGACGGATGGGAGATGCCGAACTTCTACAATGAAACTTACATGAAAGAGAGTCTACACAACGGTATGAATGGAAAAATGAATAGTTTAGCACGATCAAACGCCAGTATATACGGTACGAAGGAGGATCTTTACGACAGACTGAAGAGGCACGCGTATCCCGGTAAGAAAGGTCAGTAGTTTTATTGTAGCACTTAGACTAGTGCTTTATATTGCGATTATTGCATGCACCGCGTACATTACTTGGTGGAAAGAGTAAAGCATAAAATGCATAACACTACAGTGGTTCCCAAATTTAATAGCGCCATTACAGTATTAATATTTTCCAAGACGCCGTTTAAGTATATACCTATATCTTCTTCTTCTTACCCTTATCCCACATAAGTAGGGTCGGTACAACATGTTTATCATGTTGTGGTATATGATTTGGCTTAATTTTTACGACCGCCTGCCTGACATCAACCCTCCTTGGGATTATTTTGTCTTACCACTGTATTTATGATTATTATTATATAGTTACGAAGTCTGATGGGCTCTTATAGCCTTACAATTGTTCGTTCCGGTTAAAAACGAAGTTCTTGATGATTATGGTTTTCTTGTTATATTGCCATTTTTATGTAACAGAAAAGTATCCAACTTTAGACTATTCCCGAGGACTGCATTTATCTGGTTTTTTTTTCAGCGTTCGTGGTTTCAGAGTTTTCTCACTAATAGTAATACAATATTAGATATAATAAACTATTATAAAAATATAAAATAGGAAAACTATAATAGAAAAATAATATAATAAGTATATACCTATATACATAATTTTATTAGTTTATACCAGCATCCATTTTCTATTAAAAACATTTGGCACTTCAGGGCGCTTCAATACATATTTTGGGAATCGCCAAAATTATTTATATGTATATATTTAATATAGCAAATAATCTATAATAGTAGACAGTAATTATAGTAAAAGCGACACTAACATCTAAAAAAATATTATACAATTACTAATAATTATCATCGTAAACGGTAGACATGATGCTTCATCACTGACTACTAAAAGATATATAGACTCTTGAAAAATGTTTACATCGTTTTCTATACCTAATTGTGCTTACTTTTACTTACGCTTAACAAAATAACAAATAAAGCTTTCCTTAATTGCTCTGACTTTTTTATTAAAATGATTCGTATTCACTAACTAAATAAGAAGAACTCTCTTTGAAACTTTTTAATCGGGTCATTATTAATTTTCAATTGTTAATAAAATCCAAAGGCAAAAAATATTTATAATATTTATCATGTGCAAATAACAACCGATATAACTGGTAACTAACAAACATGTTTGTATTATTTATTTGAACAAAATCATGATGAAATGTTAACCCTAAGCGTATTCGTGATTGCAGATAAGAGCGACAGCGACAGTGAAGGTCAGTAAATAAAGGACTGCGTACGACGTATTCTGGTCAAACTTATATTATATCATCTAGTTTCAATTCTCGATGTACCTATATTGTAATAGTCAATGTTTAAACAAAGAAAGGGAGTTTCATCTTCAAATTCAACATTTATAACTCACTTACATCATAACTTTAATAACAATGCCTTAGGTAACGGAAATTCATATCTCTTATAAACATAATTTCGAGATTAGAAACTAATGTATGATGAACATTTTTATATTGTATACATATGAAAAATATTTCCCTTTCGGTAGCGACCGAAGATATTCGATTTTATAATAGTTTTAGTTTTTAGTTTTTAATTGTGTATTAACACACTCACTGTTTAATAATAGCCCCAACCAAATATTAACGAAATAAGTATGTCACAAAGAATATTAGAGAAAGATTTAAAACCCTTCCTACAATAATTACTACAGTACTAAAAACTACATTATCTCTTTATTGTCGGTAGCGGGTCGAAGTTGACAAGAGCATCGCTTTCATTATTTCCATTAAAAACAGTGAATGTGTTGATGTCCTACAATGAATGACCAACAAAATGCTCAAATAATTTAAGGCGTGTAACATCGCCGTCAGAAGCAGGACGTTTTTATATCGAATTTTTATAAATTACAATTATTATTATAATCCAATGACAAAAAAAAATATGTTTGTTTAAATAAATGTAAATATAATTTTATAATATTTTTGTATATTTATGTTTGTTAGGATTAATTTTTCACAATAAAATTAAACAATATTATATGCAAAGATGTGTTGATTAATACGAACACTAACTTAAGCTCTTAGATAGAACGGTTTATTTATTATATACAATAAACTGTGGCGTATCGTGTACATGTGAATGTATGTGTAAATGTGTTGCGTTATGTATAGAATGTTTTATATTTTAATGGGTATATAATAATAATTACATGTAATATATCAGTACATATTGTATTAAAGTGTATTTTAAGATTTGCATAATAATTTATGACACATATCGTCTGTTTAATTAGAATATGATATAAAATTATTAAGTACACACTTACAACAACCCCCTGGAGTATTTATATTAGGATCTTTATACAATACCTCCCACATAAATTTGCTATTGTAAAACATTTTGCACATTAAAGATTAGAAGGAACAATGTATAGTAAATTAACAGATAATATTATTTAAATAGTAAATTGTTCATTGTCAAATATAATATTTCATAAATTTCCTTGAATATAACAGTTGTTGCCTGCAACTTCATAGCGGCAAACTTATTTAGTGGATTTGTTGTAGTCCTGTGGATAGGTCGCCTACACAATTATAATACTCAATGATTGGTTAATAGATCCATCACAATCTTTGCGACATAAGTGATTATGTTAACAAAAATACTTTTTATAATAAATTTAATATAAATATCTTACGCATTTTTTTTTATAAAATAGCAAATAATCCATTTAATTGAAATTTGGTTACATTCCCGGGTAAAAAAAAATATACATAATCATATAAAATTATATATAGTTTACATATAATTATATATAAATGATATATAATTAGATATACTCATATATAATTATATATAGGCGCTCGAAAAATTAATGTATCGTTATATCTAATTATATATAGTTAGATATACTCATATACTTCACTTTTTATTTAAATGACTCCATCATTACATTATGATTGTTAATAATAATTTAATGAGGTTATTGATTTCTTATTATTTATTTATTTAAATATTGATTTGTTACAAAAATAAAATTATCAACCATACATCCATAGACAAAATTACTTGGCTGTCATTTGCGTTTTGTTATTCCAAGTCAGATGTGTTTTTGATATACCACGTTGTATGGAAATACAAGAAATCAATAATAAAATAACTCATAAAAAATCTGCGGAAGAAATGGTTTCATATTGTGATAATAGATGGCGCTTACAATTACAATCGTTTTCGTAATTGCGGTGTCAAGATTCTCGGTTCATTGATATAGGGTCGTCGTTATGATGAAATCGTCACTCTGGTTTCCCTTCAATACGTATAAATCTTTCGCCTTTTACTAAAGATTTCCGTGGAGGGGAACACTCAAATGAGTCTAAATATATTTTTGTATAGTTTTGCTAACGCGGAACTTCATATACTTTGCTAATTGGAGGAACTTCATAAGAGATTTCATTATAATTGGATGGAATAATCTATACTATATATAATTATATAAGGCCATTTTCTATATATATTTATATATGGTATTATATATAATTTTTTTTACCCGGGTTATACAAACAATCATGGTTACAAGCCTTACAAATATTTTTACAATAAATAAGTCACGCATTCAAAAAAAATGCACCAAAATGTTCTTGGTTATAGTTAGGTACAAACCTAGTCCTATATACGTAAACCTACCCATATTTCCGTCACTATTTATATTCTAGTTATTCCCAGGTGTATTTTTGAAATCCAGGGACCAATGCTAATAGGTAAGTAGGTGGTAGAGCCACGCTGAAGCTATTACTGGTTTCAGCATGAATGGGTCGGCTCGCTCGGTGTAGTACCACCCTCTCACAGAAAACCGATGTGAAGTAACAGTGCTTGCATTGTTGCGTTTCGTTCGGTCAGTGAGAGCGCCGGAGGCCCACTTCCCTTCCCTTTTCCCCGTCCCCTCTCCCCCTCCCCGCTTCCCCTCCCCGCTCCCCCAAACACAGACTGGCAACGCACTTGCGACTCCTCTGGTGTTGCAAATGTTTATGGACGGTGATAATCACTTAACATCAGGTGGCCCACATGCTCGTTTACCACCTATGATATAAAAAAAAAAACATTCTTGATTATTCTATTTACAATATTTTTTTTAATATTTTCAAAATACGTTAAAAAAATAGCTCGTAATTAAATATCACTGTATGGAAATACAAGAAATCAATAATAAAATAACTCATAAAAAATCTGCAGAAGAAATGGTTTCATATTGTGATAATAGATGGCGCTTACAATTACAATCGTTTTCGTAATTGCGGTGTCAAGATTCTCGGTTCATTGATATAGGGTCGTCGTTATGATGAAATCGTCACTCTGGTTTCCCTTCAATACGTATAAATCTTTCGCCTTTTACTAAAGATTTCCGTGGAGGGGAACACTCAAATGAGTCTAAATATATTTTTGTATAGTTTTGCTAACGCGGAACTTCATATACTTTGCTAATTGGAGGAACTTCATAAGAGATTTCATTATAATTGGATGGAATAATCTATACTATATATAATTATATAAGGCCATTTTCTATATATATTTATATATGGTATTATATATAATTTTTTTTACCCGGGTTATACAAACAATCATGGTTACAAGCCTTACAAATATTTTTACAATAAATAAGTCACGCATTCAAAAAAAATGCACCAAAATGTTCTTGGTTATAGTTAGGTACAAACCTAGTCCTATATACGTAAACCTACCCATATTTCCGTCACTATTTATATTCTAGTTATTCCCAGGTGTATTTTTGAAATCCAGGGACCAATGCTAATAGGTAAGTAGGTGGTAGAGCCACGCTGAAGCTATTACTGGTTTCAGCATGAATGGGTCGGCTCGCTCGGTGTAGTACCACCCTCTCACAGAAAACCGATGTGAAGTAACAGTGCTTGCATTGTTGCGTTTCGTTCGGTCAGTGAGAGCGCCGGAGGCCCACTTCCCTTCCCTTTTCCCCGTCCCCTCTCCCCCTCCCCGCTTCCCCTCCCCGCTCCCCCAAACACAGACTGGCAACGCACTTGCGACTCCTCTGGTGTTGCAAATGTTTATGGACGGTGATAATCACTTAACATCAGGTGGCCCACATGCTCGTTTACCACCTATGATATAAAAAAAAAAACATTCTTGATTATTCTATTTACAATATTTTTTTTAATATTTTCCAAATCGGTTTATAAACGATAAGGTAACAAACGTTTAAACAAAATACAGCGGAATTGAGGGCCTCCTCATTGAATGTAGATTTGATCTCTCAGGAATAGAACATTTTTTCTGGTGAAAGGTATCCACAACCTTTTTTGTAGACAAAGTATAGACAAAACTTTATAATGATCATTTGATTAATTCAAACAAAGAAATTCACTTTAGCATTTATAATTATTGTTAAGATTAGTACTAATTAGGATAGGCATAGCGCTTTGATGCCAAGGTTAATAGCCTAATTGGCTCGTCATAATTAATATTTTTAAAGAGAACATTTTTTTACTACAAAGACAGTAGAAGTGAAACGTTCAGAAAGAAAGCAAGAAGAGTATATGTCTCAGTGTTCTCCAGTCCACTCTCACTCTACCCGACCACTGTATCGGGTGAAAACAATAAGGCAAATTGATACCAGAAACTACGTCTATTATGTATACATAATTAATCATATGTACCTATATCTACACCTACGTGTTTCACCTCAATGTTTTTTAAATTAACTCCAACAGTGTTATCATAGATATTACTGTCAAGTGTCAGTTTGCATCATATTTTACTGAGAATAACACGCTTCATTTCACGTACCTACTTACTGATGTAATATGATAATTTTCTATCATTACAACTTAAACAAATATTTAAAGATATTCAACGACTCGAACTTTTAATATACACGAGTTTTTTTTTCGGGTAACCAAAAAAACAATCTATTGCCGTATAGTTGTCGTTTACATGTTTACCAATTTACCTGCTGCTTGTTTACCTTGACAGTCAACTCGACGGAATTCAAGTTCAAATTATTTAACGTATAAATAAATACATATATTAACATCGCTAATAAATTTACGTATGTTCTCAAGCTTATTAAATTACTAATTTAACTAATTGATCATTTTAAAGTAGAACGCAAAAAGAAAAAAATATGCCTAGACCGTAAAACCGTCGGATTAAAACCTCAATGATCCCACGTTCAATTCTCCAATTAATATACATATTTAATCGGTCCGGTGTACACTATGTATTCGGTAAAGTCATTGCTGTTCGATTGGTGTGTTAGAAAATGTATGTATGTTCGAAAATATAGAGGAGAAAGGGTTATTAGTTCAATAAGTGGGATATATAATTAAGCTTCATGAATTCGATAAAATATTTTGTGTTCTAGAAGAGATTCATAGAACTAGTGGGCGCCCAGTGGTCGACGTTCGACCATAGTTCATTGAATTTTGAACTTTATTGGGGTTCTTTTATCAATGGCATCGACTTCACTACATAGTATAATAAAACAAAGTCGCTTTTTCTGTCCTAATATGTCCTAATGTATGCTTAAATCTTTAAAAGTACGGAACAGATTTTGATGCGGTTTTTTTTAATAGATAGAGTGATTCAAGAGAAAGGTTTATATGTATAATAACATCCATTAAATAGTGGAGAAATACTGTTAATCTTTCTTTCTAGAGATTTTAATATTTGTCACATCAATTTTATTGTGGGGCAGGCTAAGTATTGTTCTTTTGTTTATTTCAACTTTATTATTATTAAATAGATATTATACAAAACGAGTAAAGGTGTTATCTATGAGATATAAATCATTAGGAGCGATATTATTTACTATCTAACTCGAATATATCTGGGACGAACGGGTCAAGACGATTTGATAAGAACGCTATGCAAACTTATCGGATTTTTCGTCGAGCATGGCCAAAAAACTGCACAGCCGTAATGGGTATTTCTAAGAAATAAAAACAAAGACCCCGATAGCGAACTGTCTCTTTTTTTATTTTTAAAGTCACATTTCTCTTAATCTTGTATGTTAAAGATCATCCGGTTTTTTTTCTATGGTAGCACGGCAAAACGACTGCACTGTCCCTGATGGTAAACACAGTACAATCCAAAAACAATGGCGACCACCAAGTGACACACTATCCATCGCCGGTAGCCACTGTCATGCCGGCCTGGAAAAAACTGGATATGCACAGGCTGATCCCAAAACGCGACCCGCAAAAGCGATCACTATGACGGGCTTTTTCACCCTTATACATGGTGGTTGCGATCCAGTCAAACTGTAAAAACCTACCACCCCGGTTTCGCCATTGCCTCGTTCGTTATTCAGCAGGGTGCACCACATGCAGGCGAGGTTGGCTTGGATGTCTCAAGTCTTAGATGCGTTTTGACACCCCTTACACCCCATGATTATTTAGGCTATAAAACTTGTTAAATAAATAAACATATATGGGTGCATACACTAATTAAAAAATAATTATTACACTATGTGCGGAGTCGGGTAAAAAACACATTGTCATTGTATGAGATAAACAAAGCAAATAAGAGAATAAACACATGTATATACCTACATAATTAGGTAAGTTATAAATATTCAATACTATAAAAAGACAACAACAACCAGTATACTTTAACACACACGAGATATCAAATAAAAAGATGTTATTTCGAATAATAAATAAGTACAAGTATATAGATTTATGCTATATATTATTATGACAAACAATGTGAACTTGATTCTTTAATATAGTATTTGAGATATAATGTAATATACCGTAATTTAGAAATGTAAGCGTAGTTCGATTCTACCGAGGAATTAATAAAGTTTTAAATCGATTGGTTTACTTTTTGTTACCAATGGAATTACTGTATCACGTATAACTTTATGATAAAAATGGGTTTAAATGAAATACGACTAAATAAAGCAGTCACTGCGATTTACAAGCGGGAATAGATCAATTTGGTGCTAACGAACACCGCTCGGTAATTTTAAGCGGCAAGAATGGGGTTTGGGTTGGCTAATTACTATTTCACAAAACCAAACCTATAGCTTAAATACCATATCCAAAATAGCAAATCTAAATTATTTAGCAATAAGATCCAAACCTTAGCAAAGCAACGAAAGTATTCTCTCTATGTATACGTAATACCAAAACCACTTTACTGAGTAACGTCTAAATATAGACCCTAGGGAGACAGATTATAAATCAACCAACAAATATTATATCACCAATATCATCAACAGATCTTAACAACCGAAAATATCTTATTATAAAAAATATATAGTTTACTCGTTGGATGGTTGCTTTAATCTTATAAAATAGGTAAGAGAGTTTTTAGCGGGATCTTGGAATGCATTCTAGTGGTTTTTATATTTTATCCATAATCTTGTGTTATATTGGGTTCTATATTGTGTAATGTTGGTGGTGCTTTATGTAATATAGTTTGGTTATTGTGCACAAGTGGCTTGCATCGGAAACAATACCACGGAGCATGGATTCTAACTTGCCATAAAAACTTCCAGGAAAGTTCTAACAAGATGGCCACCATCTTGTTAGTTCATTGAAATTATATCAAGAAACTTGTAATTTCGGTACTAACTTGATAATGGCAGTAATAGTCTAATAGGTGACTGGTTGCCAAAAATAAAATAGATGAAGAAGAAAATAGGTATATATGAAGCAAAATACTGGGAATTCTTAATATTCGTTTAACTATCCACCACACCTCCATTCCATTCCATTCCAAATTCCATCGTTATAATAAATAGTTGCATGTCCCTTTGGAGGCTTAACTATTACCATTTCAATCACAAAACGTATTATCAGATTACTTTTTTGGATAGTGGTAAAAAAAACTGAGAAAATCTCAAAAAAAGGAATAAGTAAAAAACCGAAATCATTATAAACATTATATTTTATTTTTAAATTAATTTTAAAACAACAGCTCTGACATAATAAATCTAATACGATATAATTAAAAATAATAACAACAATCAAATATTAACATTACTTGGAATGAGCTTTGTAAAAATCTTTCATATATTTAGCAAGCGTTTCTACTTCTTCTAATGTAACAGCGTTATATGTTGAAGCTCTGATACCGCCGACGTCCCTGAAAATATTAATATATTTATAATAAAATATTTATAGATATAAACAATACGGGTGTCCAAACATTTTTTATTTACATATCTTAATCAAAGTTGCTTATTCTGTTGCATGTTTGTATATTAAAAACCTTATTTTAATTCATCCTCTTTTTTTATTCATACATTGAACAATTACCCAAACAAAAGTCTATGTCGGTTTTTTTTGGCGGGAATTTAGTTTGTTATGTAGTGGATTTTATATTTTATTCATAATCTTGTGTTACTTGACTCTATATTGTGTAAAATCAGTGGTGTTTTATGTAATATAGTTTGTTTATTATGTATAAGTGAAGTGAATGGAAAATAATACCACGGACCATGAATTCTGAGATGCCACAAAAATTCCCCGGAAAGTTGTAACAAGGGAGCCACCATCTTGTTGGTTTTTTTTTTCGTACTGACTATGCTATTGACCTAGCAAGGTCTTAACAGCTTCATCGGACTACTAAGGCGAGCGCTTAAGGCACTCCGCCGATTTTATTTGACAACTAGCTCAAGGGTGCGCGGCACACGTCTGCTTGGGCTGTTGCCTGATACATGCAATTCGCGACCTATCTGAGCTAACCTAAGCTAAACTAACTATTCATACATATATGAGTTGTTGAAACATATATGTGTACCAGGCATACATACCTCAACAACTCAAACTATTTCAGTTTGATAAGGGAAAAAATAAAACCCTGCCACTTATACATAATACCACGGGGAATTGATTCCGACTTGCCACAAATACCCCTTGGAAAGTTCTAACAAAATGGACTAAGAAGATTCTTAGTTCATTAAAATGATCACAAGAATCTTGTAATAACATAACCAACTCAAGAATGGCAGTAATTATCTACTATAAGAATGATTGGTAAAAATAAAATAAATAATAATAATCTCATATATCATAATAGACATATAGACACACACATATACACTTGAAAAACATACCCTTCTTCTACACAGTTATGTAAAAAGTGACTCATTACCAACATTTTGTTTCATATACTGATATCAACTCACAGATAACCTACAAATCATGATGTCGGGAGGTTGAATTATATTTCGATACAGTCTACGGATATCCAATTATTTTACACAAAATATGACCCTCTTATACACTTAATTATATCTGGTCGTGTTCCTGATTGTGGGACCGACTTTCCAATATTTATTTCGACTTGTGATAAGTTTCTCACTTATTATTATAACACACATTTAACATATAAACTAATGATATTAAAACAAATACTAATAAACAACTAAGAAAACCTAAGCTAAAGTTTGTTCCAGGACTTTCAAAAGTATAGCTACAAATGTGTAAATAAAATAATAAACCTAAGTGCAATGACCTGTGCTAAAAGCTAGAATGGGCGACCTGGAGTTAATATAACTTTCGATAGTAAAACGGGCAATAAACCCTTTTGTTTTGTTCCTGGCGTTCCTATGTTCCCTTTCAAATGGAAGTGAAATCCGCCGTTGGTCATTATCACTGTGCTGTAAAAGATTGTGTATAATTTTTCTAGGTAATTAAGTCAAATATTAAGCTCCATTTTTTTAATTGGTATAGAAGAGAATCGTGTGCGTAGTGCCCTCCAGAAATATTGCAACTGTCTAAACAGTCACCTGGTATAGTGACTGTATTTTTAATACTCGGTTATAATTGGTAATAAAACTAAATTAATATAAAATAGTGTGATTCTTATAGTAGCTTCTACTTTCACTATCACACACAACCATTTCATTAAAGCTGATAATTTGCTGTTCTATGGTATTCGAACAGCTGATATACCTACATAACAACTAACATATGTATATGGACTAGTAAATATACTTATCACACAAATGGCAGTTTTGTGCTGGAAAAGAACACGCAACTTCTAGGCTTAGAGTAGCGCTTAGTTTATACTTCTGCACCACGAGCTACGAAGTCTTTATACCCGCTTAGAAAAGATTACTTGTTTCTAATCCAGAAGATTTTAATATACAAAAAGAAGTTACATCATATTACACTTACATGTTTACAACATAAACAAAGCGACGGTGACATTTTTATACAAGAATAAAACAAACATATCTACGGATAAATTATATATTTGTGCATTAATGAACAAACATTTCTTTGTCGATGCAAACAGGTCAACGAACTATAAAGTTCATTGATGATAACGGAGCAAGTATCAGATAATATATTTAATATATAATAAAGAACACAATTGATTAAATAACAACTGATCCGTGTCAACAAAATAGATTAAATAACAACTAATCTGTGTCATGTATCTACATATGTACACATAATAAAAATGAATATAGAAACATTTCACGTGAAGCCAATAATAAAAAAGTGAGGTTATTACATTAATTCATATTTGGTCTAATTGTATTTCGTCGGTATAATGTAAACCCGCCATTTTTAAATGTTGTTTGTCAAATTATGTGCTTTTAAAGAATAGTCGTATTTTAAATACGGAGTGTTTCGGAAGTAGTTTTTGAAATTAAACAATATAGCAATAAATATGAAACGTAGCTATTTATATTGAATATTTCTTGTTCATTTAAAAAATAAAAACAACAATATTTTACTTACAAAAATTTTTTTACACGAAAATTCAAATTTGTTCAGTATTTATATACATAGTTCTTGTATAAATAGTAAACTGCAGATATAAAATCGCACAGGATTATTAGCAACTAACAAGTAAATATATAATTATACCTTCAGCAGAAATTGGAATTGTTATTAAGGAACAAAGTTAGAAAGAAGCCGACTGTTATCTCGAAGTATAAATTTATAAACCTAGCGACAAAATTACAGAGGAATAATTGAATGATTTCATGTAGATAAAAGTAATAGAAATTTATCAAATTATTCTGAAATCAAATTTTTAGACGCCAATGTGGTTAACAATTCATAAACTAAATGCTAATAATACCAGGTGACTGTTCAAAGTTTAACATCCTTCAATCCTTTGGTAGTTCATGGTCACATTTAACATATAAAATATTAATATTAAAACAAATACAAATAAACAACAAAGAGAACCTTAATTAAAGTTTGTTCTAAAACTTTTAAAAGTATGGGAACGATACTTTTAAACGTAAAAAAATCACATCCAGGGTCAATGAACAATATTAAAGAGGCGCTTTTCAAGGATAATCATTACATAAGTGCTTATCGTCGGAACAAATAGAAGCGAGGTACGGGTCAAGATGCGGGACTGCGCGGTACGGTGTGATTAATTGCTTTCCTTATTATTACACCAGTTCATTTTTACGTAAATCACAGATGATTAGTGTATAGCAGTTTTGTTTTTCTCTAGGTAATTAGGTCAAATATAAAGCACCTATTTTTTTTTTCGAACTGACTATGCTATTGACCTAGCAAGGTCTTAACAGCTGGACTCGTAGTTTTTTATTTATTTTCATTCATTTAGAACGAGAATCGACTACTGATTATCCTATAAAAATATTTCTGGCGACTAACCAGTCGCGTTGTATTACACAGTTTTCTTATTGTGTTAACTATATCCTTGATATATAATAAATTAATTACCTATTACTTATAGAACAAATAAAACTTTATAAAATGACATTTATTATTTATTTTAAATTCTATTATTTGTTATTTGCTTGAATAGAATAAAACCGATGTATAAATACAAGGTCACGAACTTCGATAAATACGAGGTTATATGATAAATAAATATTAAAGGACTAATAGAGGTTAGCTGATGATTTACCTACGTATAAACACCTCTACTGAATTTATCTTTGTTGACGCTATTTATCATAGTTATTAAATATCTTTCGGGATGCGTAATTATTTCAATTGTCACTCAAATATGAAACTGTCTACTTGCCTTGATTATGCTATTTTGTTAACTATGTCATAATGTATTACATACTAGTGGGCCACGGCAGATGTTATCCCACCCTGATAATAAAAAAACTTTGACAAATTATATACATAAACCTTTCTCATAAATTACTTTATCCACTGGTGAAAGCCGCATGAAAATCCGTTCAGTAGTTTTTGAGTTTATCGCGAACAGACAGACGAACAGACGTGGCAGAGGACTTACTTTTATATTATGTAGGAATAATACTAGGTAACTTCCAACGACTTCGTTGAGCATTTAAAAACCGGTAAAGGGTTAATCGAACCCATGAACTAAGTAGTCAAGAACAATCCACGAAAAATTCCGCATCGAATGGTCAATCCGATACGTTCGGTAGTTTTGACGTTATTGAGCCTCAATAGAACTGTATGTTTCTTATATATTTTTACTAGCGGGCCCGGCAGACGTTGTCCCGCCCTGATTAAATATAAATCCTTGACAAATTATATACCAAAACGTTCCCCGTGAATCACTTTATCCACTGGTGAAAACTGTATGAAAATCCGTTGAGTAGTTTTTGAGTTTATCGCGAACAGACAGACAGACAGACGCGGTAGGGGACTTTATTTTATACTATGTAATAATGATATTATATTACTTTATATATAGCCTTAACAATGCTTTCATAATATATGATCCCTGAGTATGTTTATAATCCTATTAAAACTGATACAAGTTTAGATTTAAATAACTATATAATTGAAGGTATTTAAATGTTATTTTCATAGTCCGAGAAAAAATAATACAATTCATTATTCCTCACAAAACGTGAGAAAACTGAATTGTACTCTAAATCTAAGAAATTTACTCGCATATCATATGAAATAGTTTATCGAAACAACAAACTTCAATTACGTACACATTTTATCTTTTCTATCACTCTTCATACACGCGTTTACACATCAATAACACACAGTAAATTGTTGCGAAGGTTATTTAATGTTACTATTTTTAGAATCTCTATTATATTTTCCGGACCTCACAATTTGGAAGTTTTTCATACCATAATGTAACACATGATTATTACATTGCAACATACATAACGACGCTGCTGTAAAAATAGAAACCAAAATTCCCATGTAACTTGGAAAAAAACATAACGCTTATATACGTATATATATCTATACTAATATTATAAAGCTGGAGGTTTTATTTGCTTGGTCCGATTTGATTAGATAGCTCATATATTGAGGAAGGCTATAGGATACATATCATCACGCTAATAAGAGCGGAGCACCAATGAAGAATGTTTCAAAATCGTTTTTTTTCCTTTTGAGAGCCTTCACTGCGTATTGAAGCGTATAACGTTAGCCCAACGTAAATGCTCCACGTGGAGCTATCACATAACCATAGAAAATATAAAAAAAAAAATACTAAATAGGAATAAATACCTATGTCCCTTCAATTGAATCAGTCCCAGGGCTTCGGCTCCTTTCAAGAACTCTTTTTCCAACGCTGCATTCCCTTCTGAACCAATTCTAAATGGTATATTCATTTTACTTCTAACGTTCTTAGCCACAGGAGCATAATAAAAACCATTCGATTCCTCGACAATGTTGTAGATTAATGAAGCTTTCTTTGTGGCCAATTCTGCCATAGCATCGAGACCGCCTTGTCTCTCAATCCATTGTAAGACACGTCCCATGATGTAAATACTAAAAAGTTGTTAAATAATAAATAAAATACAGATATCCGTCATTAACTTCTAATGAACTGTGATGAATTTCAATATTCATATTGTGTCCAATTTTTTTTTTGTTTTTTTGATTTAATTAATAAGGGGCGACAAAGATCTCAAATCAATTATATGAATGAAATCAAAAACTTTGAGTTTATTAGAAATAAGTTAAAATGAGGCGGATAGTTCATAGAACATCAAATCGATAAAGGTTTAAAATATGATATAAATTTACGTGAGAGTTCAGCTGATTCTTGGTTAAAACTAACGTAAGTATTAGGGTTTTGGCACATCAAAATTTAATAAAAGTATGATTATTTTAAGTGTACGGATATTGGCATTTCACGATCACCGTTATAATAAATGAAAACAGGTTTGGAGAATCTGTACCTATGCGCGTAAAAATGATATGAAATATTGTATGAATATTCGAAATTTGTGTTTTGATTTTCTATTAAGAATTAATTATTTAACTCTTCATTGGTATAAAGCAACGTAATGAAAGTTAGTTTAATGTATAATAGATATATGCGCTCTTATTATAAATGCTAATATACTTATTATAAAATAAACTCACGCAAACATAGGAGGAGTGTTCAGTATAGAGTCCATTTTGAAATTTGCAGTCCAGTCCAACAGAGAAGGGCATATAGGTAATGATTGATTCAGTAGATCCTCTCTGACAATGACTAGCGCTACCCCAGATGTACCAATATTTTTTTGGGCTCCTCCATATATAACTCCAAACTATATTATTAGAATATAATTTATGACAATACAATAATTACAACATATTTATAATTACCAAATATACGCACTTTTACTAAAGTATATTATTAATGTATGTCGAGTATGATTTTATATTGTGCGTTATTGTTGATGTCATCTACTTTATTTTGTACATATGTCAATAACATGAAATCGGAAGTGTGTTACAATTCATTATGTAGGCCAAGACAACCAGCGTCTACACACTCGTCACTGAAGTGACTCTTAATAATATCTATAATAATTATTGGGATACCAACAAATACCGAAAGCTGAGTGCATATATTAACTCAAGCTCATTTTAGCAATATTTTGTAACTAAATAACCTAACCTAAATAACCTAAGTAACCTATTTATCAAAAATAACATGATCACCTTTGACACATCAACTTTCTTCGACATAAAGTTTGATGACATATCAGCGACTAGAGGAACTCCTTTTGTATCAGGTATGAAGTCAAATTCAACTCCTATAAAAGAAAAACGCAGACACATTTAAAGTTATAGATCTTCCAATAGAAGTACTAAGAAAATGTTTCGTAAACAAAATCCAAACATTTTATCATATTGAAAATATATATTCGTCCTAGGAAAGTGGCATTTACACATTGCAAAATTATGGTATAATGGGATAGGATTATAATAACATAATCTGTCAATACACATCAAGAAATACCAAGACCAAGAAATATCTGCTCATGAAAAACATTCAATCGGGTTGAGTAAATAGATTAAATAATAAGTAAGTAGTAACAAATTACCGTGTATAGTTTCATTTGTACAAATGTGCACGTATGAAGCATTAGGATCGAGGTTCCATGTAGACTGGTCAGGTATATCAACATAACGATCAGTCGCAGGTAAAACCATATTTACTTTTCCATATTTTTTCGCTTCCTTCGCAGCTTTAGCCGACCAAGCGCCTTAGAATAAGGAAATAAATTATAAAATTAATTAAAGTCGAATAATAAACAAAGTTATATATAGTTAATTTCAGTCAACTGTTCACCTGTCACGACGTAGTCAGCTGTGCCAGTTCTCGAAATTAAGTTAAGGGGTACCGCAGCAAATTGGCCAAGACCACCGCCAGCCAGGAATAAAATCTTGTAATTCGCTGGAACGTCACTGGATTACAAGTAATTTCCATCAATATCACTTTATCAAATGGAAAGTATTATTCAAAAACCAAAAAACAAGACATTTAAAGCCACTCTAAAATGTTTTTTCTATACGATACAGATTTTATGGTTAGCCAAGCCCTATTTAACGTTAGACGTTACATTTAAGATGATAAATACGCTAAATCTAGAGACGAACTGACTCTCAAGTGCAGAGGTAGGTGTAGGTGGTAGAGCCACGCTGTAGCTATTAGTAGTTTCAGCATTAATGGGTCGGCTCGCCCGGGGTAGTACTACCCTCTCACTGAAAACCAACGTGAAGTAACAGTGCTTGCATTGTTGCGTTTCGTTCGGTCAGTGAGAGCTCCGGAGGCCCACCTCCCTTCTGCCTTTCCCTTCCCCCTTTCCCTACCACTACCCCCTCCGCATACACAGGCTGGCAACGCACTTTCGACTCCCCTGATGTTGCTAGTGTCTATGGACGGTGGTGATCACTTAACATCAGGTGACCAACCTGTTCGTTCACCTGCTTTTGATATAAAAAAAGCTGCCGGAGCAGACTACCAGGTGCTTGGCGAAAAATTTTGGAGTGAGGGTGATGATTTCCTTTACCGAAAGATCGAATTCAGTCATATGGATTCGAACCTACGTCGATCGACATACGAACCACATCAGAATTAAAATTAATCCAATGAATAAGGATATATTGTTTATGTTTCATTATTCCGTAAGTAAAATGTACCTGTCTACCTAAATTGAAGAAGAAGCCTTAAAAACTGATTTCATAGTTATTTAAATGACGCTACGGTAAAATTAGATTTTGTAGAGATATCAAAGCATTGCCTGTTATCTGATATTTTAAAAAAAAACTATTCGCGAATACGTAAACCCTTTTAGGTTGGTTACACAAGCAACTCGTTAATACCTGAAACTCACTCACTCTCTTTTTTACATTGGTACTAAAATAATCACTACTCACAGTAATCTTCTAACAACATTTTGAACCTCAACATTCAAGTTCATATAAGTGGATGTCCTATGACTTGTTTCCAATAAGCTGATCCCTGAATTTTCAAAGTTTGTCAATTCTTTTCTAATAATTTCATATACCTGCAGAACAACACATATTATGTAAAATAATTAAAGCATAATTATCCTTGTATACACCAGTGCTTCATGAATATGTACTTAGGAATTTTTTACAATCGTCTGATTTAAGTAAATGGAATGCTTCATAATTGTACAGTTCGATTTGAACATAGTTTTTTCACTTAATTAAATTATAATTTAAATGTTACTCGCTAATAACATATGCGAACGGTATTTTTCACAACAGTATAACTAATTTTGGTTGGGTTTCAATTAGATAATACCTTGAGGTGCCAAAAGTTTTAAACATAGTTATCCTTTTCTTTATAAGAGGTAAATAAACCAAGCCCTATAGATCCACATTTAATTAAATTATCTGCAACGGCACTGGCGATGTACTTTAAAAATTTTGATCGACTGTGACACGTATATAATAATTTATTAAACAATAATTTACCATAACATATAAGACTACTGCAACAAAACTTAATTTACATACAGAATTATTCAATAATGTCCATTCACGTAGTGTGTAGCTTATGTAGGTATTTCTATAATTGTAGTCCGCAATCAAGTTCTATAAAATTAAATTGTGCAACTATTATCATCGCATTACTACCTATTGTAACATATGTGTACTGTGATATTTGTAATAAACAAGTTGACCTTGAAGGTCGAACGTTATCCATATATTAAAATAATAAAATACGTAACTTACTTCTTCCGGTAACTTCGCCGGTCCAGCACCAAAATTATATATTTTAGACATATTTATTACTATACTTGCTCGTTTCCGAATATGCGACACAGTCGTTCACTATCACAGCTCGACACCGTCTGCGCGGCAAATGATTAGTGCTTAGTACTTAGTGCAAACGTTACCAGCGACTAGCCAACCAGACAGGTTATCGTCCTGTGTTACTTGTATCTTATTGAATACTGGTTGACGCGATTTATGATATTATTACAATTTAATGTTTTTATATAGTCTTATTAAACTTCGTGTGCAAATTGTATTATTGCTCAGTAATTTATCATTTATCACCAAGTCTCATGCACACGTCTTTGTATTACGTGTGTAGGGTAAATGTGGGATAGTCGTCAACATTTTGTAATAAATTGATATTTCCCTAAAAACAAATACATTTTATCAGATCTTTGTAATCAAAGTCATGGTTATTGACTATTGTAAGGTCAAGAGTAATGAGTAGTGAACAAAGTTATTGCATATATTTATTATTATGAAAATAAATAAGCACACAACATTATTTTTTAGGACAGTTGACCATCGCATGGGTTACATGCCCAGATGCATTTGTCAATGTGAGATTAGTTGCAGTAAGAGATTTTTCAAAGACAATTCATGTCAATAAATGTTATTTTAACCGTTATTAATATCGTATTTGGACTTGTTTTAATAACTCTTACTAATATTATAGATGCGAATGTGAGTTTTGAGATAAGTACTCAACTCATCATTATTAAATTTTGCTTATATTTTGTACGAGATACAGAACAGGTAACTTTTATGCCGAAAAAGGGTACTGTTTCCGAGTGATAGGCTAGATCTGCATTAATACGAAGGAAGCCAAGAACAAAACCTAGTATTAGTAATACGTCAGTAATTAGAAATTTTGGTTGTAAATATTTTTACAATTGCACTTTATTACTACAACAACATCGCTATAGTCACCGCATATATAACTAGCTTTTGCTTGCGGCTTCGCTTGCGTAAATGTGGTTTTACTTATCCCCTAGGAACAATATTTTTTTGTGAATGAGAGTATATTATACCCTTATCTGTATCCCTGATAATGCGTATGCACAATTTCATGATAATCGGTTGTATCAATTCAGTATGCAAACAGGCTCTAGTCTTTCTTTTAAAAGGTATTTTTAACATAGACACTTGTTAAAAGTCATTCAATTTTCAATTAAAGCTATGGGATTTAAATGCCCCTAAAGTCGTCTATACTCAACGAAAATCGAGGCATCTAGGTATTTTACCTTAAATAAAATTTTAAAATCTTAACCAACGAACATTATAGAAACCATATTCTTATAAATAAGAATAGAATAAAACCAACTTACCTTAGTAAACAAAAATGTATATACCGTTTAATTCCTAATTTGTGGCTTTTGTACGCAAAATCATTGAATTTTGTTAATAACTTAAAAGAAATTCCTTCAGCATGGTGAGCGCTCATAGATTTCTGATACAGGAGCTTTACTTTCCATACAAGTGTTGGCTAAGATTGTATTATATTTATACGCTCCTATGTAAATTAGGGCGACTACCCCACATTTACCCTAGATGACATTTACGGTGCAAAAGCTTTAATTACAATTTTATATAAAAATATTATACTGTGATAACCTAGGATTAAAATAATTATCATAAAGTATTGAATTGTAACAATTTATTATACTTCATAAGTTTTTTAGAGTTATAGAGTTTATAGACTTTTTTAGGGGTCTCAAGTGTAGCTTTCAGACCACACCAACAGGAACATGGCGACAGATTTTAAATTCGCTGTGGTAGTATAGTTCATCGATTATTCTACATAATTTTAAGCTTGTCATCTAAAGACTTGTCGTCCGACTTAATAAAATAATTTTTGTTACACTAAAATCGATTTTAGTTATATACTAGGTGGTGCATTTGACACGGTTTGTGTAAAAATAATTCAGCATCTTTACGTTGATTTACGTGCTTTTTATTTCCTTTTTATTGTAATTCTCTCATTACTATATAATAAGTCTCAAGTTACCCTTGATAAGTTTTACAAAAACTTGGCAGTAAGTCTCGTTCAAATCGATAGAAAAATTTCGGAGATTAGCTCAGAGTGTCCAGACAAATAGCATACGCTGATTTCATTCATACTCAGAGATTGTGTTATCAACGCTGTCTCGGCGTTGTAATCAAGAGGGCATTATGTCAGGTTTTTGTTTTTTTTTAGGTAAGATCCTAAAAATTTAAAATCAATTAAATTTAATTTCTATTTATATTTGCAAAATTAAATTGGAATATGTAAGCTCCTCACAAGAACACATTTTTTCGAACCCAACTTTTTCAAATTTTTGGCATTTTTATTACAACGACAGAACGCGTAGAATGATTTAGTCTGACTGAAAACATGTAACTTTAAATTTTGAGAGTTTATTGAACTTTACGAAACAGCGAAGGTAAAATATGCCAGAAAACAGGTTATAATACGCAAGGGCTGCTGTGACCTGTACGTATATTAATTTAAGCGGATACCTACAGTAATACTGAGAAATATATATTGTGGTGAAACAACGCCAAAAGGTTTGGTGGTAAATGAAAAGGTTTGAATATAATTTAAATCAACTATAAAATGTATTTCTATAACATGTGCGCATAAACCAAAGTCTACTTGACTGTTATTAAATTGTTTGAAGAAGTTCCGACTTCATGTGATCATTAGTAAACCGCGATGATACCCAATTTATCAATTTTTTTATTCTTTAAAAAATATGAATACATTCATATCAAGTTATACTTAATCACAATAAAAAAATTTTTCGAACTGACTACGCTATTGACACAGGAAGGTCTTAACAGCTTCACCGGACTACTAAGGCGAGCGCTTAACGGACTCAGCAGATTTTATTTTATTTGGGCAACTAGCTCAAGGATGCGTGGCACACCTTGGCTTCGGCTGTTGCCTGATACATGCAATTCGCGACCTATCTGAGCTAAGCTAAGCTAAGCTAGATATTCATACTTATGTGAGTTATTGAAACATATATGTGTACCAAGTATACGTACCACGGGGCACCGGTCAATTTACGTAAAATTAATTAATTAGTGAAATTACACGTACGTATAGAAAACCAATAAAATATAATATCAATATATTAATATCATTACATAGTATAAAACAAAGTCCCCCACCGCGTCTGTCTGTCTGTCTGTTCGCGATAAACTCAAAAACTACCGAACGGATTTTCATGCGGTTTTCACCAATGGATAGGGTGCTTCATAAGGAACGTTTTAGTATATCATTTGTCAAGGATTTTTTCATAATCAGGGCGGGACAACGTCTAGCCGGGCCCGCTAGTTAAACATAATTACTACATACACAACACGATACGTCCGTACATAAGAATGTTTTTTTTATTATTTTTTTTGGCAATCAATCTTCTAGTAAATTTTTACTGCCATCGTCGAGTAGGTAATGACATTACAAGTTTCTTGGAATCATCAGAATCCATGCTCCATGGTATTAAATATTATTTCCGATCTAATTCACTTGTGCACAATAACCAAACTATATTACGTAAAATACTACATAATAAAGAGCCAAATAACACAAGATTATTAATAAAATATGAAGTCCACTACTTGACATTCCAACATCCCGCGAAAAACTCCTTTAAGTATGTTATGTCTTTCCCTTCTTTCCCTAATTATATAGATTACACCAGTAAAAAAATCAAAGTTATGCCATATTTCTAAGAAGATCGCATATATACATACTGGAGAATTTTTTTACCTCGTTTTGAAGTTTATGCATAGTATGAATCGTATGATGTTTACAGAAATTGTTCATAATTCGTTCACTTAGTGAAGACATAAAGAGGACCTTAGCTACGCAGAATCAAAGAAGGTTTTAACTTGGTATATCTATCGTAGTTTGCAACCTCGCACGTAAATTCCTAAAGACATAAAGAGGACCTTAGCTACGCAGGATCAAAGAAGGTCTTAACTTGGTATATTTATTGTAGTTTGCAACCTCGCACGTAAATTCCTAAAAAAGTGTACTTAAAGTTTTTTAGAACTGTAGAAATTTAGTAGTCTCATTAAAAAATAATGCATTAAAATTGTAGGAAATTTAATGTTATATAATCAATCGAACCATGTTTGACCTAAATTGTGGTGATAAGATATTCTCGAAAAGCTGGTTTCCGGTACAATTTTTACCAAACTTGGTGGCGCGAGTGGAGTCCACTTAAGGTTTGCGACTGAAATATTATGTCAGCAAAGTATACAACTGTAACAAATTATAACTTGTTTCAACCTCTTTTAAGCCGGAACCTCACCTACTGCCTAGCTTATTGAAATATTTAGCTCCCCGGGTATAGTGTATGAGATTTTGGATACCGAGCAGGTTAGGTGCGGATCAGAGATAAATAAAAATTGTGCAAATCATTCATCATTCCATTACAAAAAAACTGAACGGTTTTCTTATTGAAAATACTAAAAAAAATTAGAACAAAAACAATTTACTATTCTTACTTTAGTCGGTTTATTTACTGAAACATTAATGTAAAAAGTAATATATTTACATGTCAGAGTGTATTTCGCTTTAATATACGAACTACGAAGAGTGCTAATCTAATGTTTTTTTTATCTTGTCTTGTGTTTTATATGTCTTGTCGATTTGTGTGTCATAATAAAATTATCAGTATTATTACCCACATTAATTCTACATGCCTAAATTACCTACCTATTTCTTATTAACCTACTTCAAAAAGGAGAGGATTCACAACTCAATTGAATGTTTAATTAATGTTTTTGTTCCAAACTACCTCATTAGTTAAACACAAAAATCATCTTGAAGTCATATTTTTGGGCAGCTTATTACGTATCATGATTAATTAATTAATAGGCACCAACACTTTATTTTTATTTTGTGGTTCAGTTCTAATGTTCAAACTTTAGGTTCGAAAAATGGGACTGTCTCCACTAAAATAACAGAGCAGGGGTTCCTAAACTTTAAAGATAATATAACACCAACCAAATACCTTTTAATTTATGGAACCCCATATCAAATGATTACAAAACAACACTGAATAATTTCAGTTTATTAATATAAAGAATATTTTTTTAAGAAATGTGTAATATAACTGAAACACATTCTGAACTAAAGTTTTAATGTGAAGAATGTAATTGTGTTACTGATTTATGAGTAATTTTATAGTGCGTTGTTATGTCTGGACTCTATGCTTGCTAACTACCTACCTCCTATTTGCATAAAAGTAATTAGTTCTTCTCATCACATATTTTGCGCTATTTCAATATAATATTTGTAACCGTGGTATTCTTTCATAGCTAATAATAAATAATTTTGGCGGAAACCTGATGACTATTCTACGGAACCTCTAGGTTCCGCGGACCCAATTTGGGAATCCCTGACATAGAATATCTACTTTAGCTTTCATTCTACGAATTCTATTTTACAGACATTTTGGATTTATAATACTATATGAAAACTACGCGCCCAAATAAGATCAAAAATTCATATAACAAATTATTTTTATATCATATGAAAAATAGCGGTGACACAAATTCATAATTATATTATAGCAAATTTTTTTTCACATCAGAAATAGCTGTGATGCATGAAACTTTCTATCCACACAAAAACTAAAAATCTTAAACAGACGTCTGATGTTAAATTATAGTGAGTTCATTGTTATACGTGGAGGGAAAAAGTGACAGATTCTATTATATTATTAAATCTTTCATTAAAAAACAACACAGAAAACAAGACAATTATATAATAATCAATAGGTCGTTGTACAACATAAGTACAATTTTCGGGTTTAGTTTTATGCAAATATTAATACAATATTTTATGTTAGTGTGTCCAAGCAGTAACCGGTTAGACTGTTGTGATGCTACATTTCCAATGTGACTTTTAAAATAATTTGTAGCGGCTAAATTCAAAAATAAAACGCTTATGAAACGAAATTTTGTTGTTAATATAGAGTAATGAAGGATAATTAATAACAATATTAAACACTAATTGTAGTGTAAATGCAATCTAACCCCCTATAACTTAACATCAGTTTCAATAAGTAATACATTGCCTATGATAATCATTGGTTTATATTTACTTTTAATCTTACTTTAATAGTATTAATATATGTATTTAACACGTACTAAATTTTGGTTTTAATGTAATTCCTACTAATTTGTGACGGCTTTAGGATATCGAATAAAAATGCAAAATCCTGGGAAATATCGGTAACACTGCTAGTATATTTATTATGATTTTCCTATCTTGTTTCACTAAAAGTAGCGTCTGCCCATCTTGTTATAAGTTAATTAAGACATATAAAAAATGTTATAATGTTTCTTAATCTATAGTAAATTTACAAAACCATAATTAATATCGGTTTCCGATCTGAACAAAATATTACTACATTACCAACAATCATTTCATTTCACTATCTATATTTACAATGTCTATAGGTTAAAAAACTACATTGACAATTTTTAATTCCGCTTTGTTTTGATTTATTTGTGCGATACTATTTAATAAGTTCAATTTTATTTGTAAAAGAAGTAAAGTTTACTTTTACGCACAGATCAATAAAAGATGACGCTTAGAGGTATACGTTAGGTATATAATTGTAAAGAGAATAGCAACACTACTACATTTTTATTCTACATTTACTGTCTGCAGCAAAGCTAAGAAAATTCGTCTGCAGTCTGTGCAAAATCAGAGCTCTATTCGGTTTGTCAGCGGTTGCATTTTCGATTTTCTTTGAATAATTTATTCAGGGTCTTTTCTTTGTTACTTCAAATATTGGTTCGATATTTTATCCAAATAAAACTGTAAACGACTGACGAAATTGTACGGTTTAGGGATATGCCTCCAGTAAAGGATGAGACAATAGGGGAAACTAATTGCTTAGAAATTATAAATATTACTGAGAAGAGCCCCGCAAAAAATAGCGCCCTTGTCGATGTAAGGGCTTGCAACAAACCAGTGGCTAAGGTAAGACTATCATATATTATAAAATTATCACAAATAACACAGTCTTATAGTGACGCCACTTCTATGCGATTCCTATCGATTTCTATGTCCATATGGATAAGCAACTAAAATTCGGAACAATTTATAGGAAACACTTCTCCAAACTTTTACATTGTTACTTATCTTTGTATTTCTGTATAATACTTTGTATACTATATTATAATTTGCTTTCTTTCGCCTCTGTTCAATATATAATTTTTACTTTTTTTTTAAAACAAACTTTCCTTGTGAAATCGTTATAATGATACAATTCAAAGTACCTGTTCTCCAGTCAGCACTCAAATAAATAATATTAGCCCATGTCATCATTCTCTTTTTATTTATTGATATACATCACATAATAAAATGAAGACAGTATGCATTTAATCCTTGTAAATTAAATTAACATTTACCTTTTATTCCTTACCCAAATCAGTATTACAATTATAGAATACTAGCGGTCCCAGTGAACGTTGTTCCGCTCTGATATTTAAAAAACCTATATAAATTATATACCTAAACCTTCCTCATGGATCACTTTATATACTGGTGATAATCCATTAAGTAGTTTTTGAGTTTATTGCGAACTGAATTGGCAGAGGACTTTGTTTCATAATATGTAGTGATAACTGTTAAATAATTTCTTAAACATTTACTACAATACTAGCCTCTGCCCGTGACTTCGTCCGCGTGGAATAGTTACTGGTGTTAGTGTAATGATATATAACCTAATGGGCTATAAAACACTGATTTTTCAAATCGGACCAGTAGTTGCTGAGATTACCCCCTACAACGTCACAAACTCACAAACTTTACCTCTTTATAATATTAATATAGATAATGTTTAATATTTTAAAATATAGTATATATTACTCAGGGATAATTTAACTTCCTATTAGAGAAAAGATTTTCAGAGCCCAATCAATAGTTTCTAAGAATATCTCATTCAAAGATATTTACAAACCTTACATCTTTATAGTATTATATCGGTGGTGATGAATGTAAAGTGAACATTAAAGGGATATTCCTTTAGTACCCACAACACTAAGAAGAAAAGAAAAATAAAAGGAATGTAGTTTAAAATACTTTTAAATCTGTTATTAATATTAATAAATGCTATTTAGAAACTATTTTCAGATACATAATTAAATAAAAAAGAGCACATCATTTACACAATAATTTACTTATTTCTTTTGACAATTAACTTTTTACATTAACGAGGATTTCTGAAAGGTTGATTCATGTCTTATCTAGGTTGGGATATCCTTTATTTATAACCCTAAAGTTTGTAACTGTTATTTATATCCTACTACATTATAACTGCATTTAAGTTCCTTGTCTTAAATTTCACCATTACTACTTAAGCCTCATGAAATAATGTAATAATATATAGTGTATTTAATGGAATAGATAATTGTCACTCTTGGTTTATTTATATACAGTGTAAACTCTTAATAATCTTATTTGTTATAAACTTTCTGTAACAAAGAAATTCATTCAATTTGGTTGGTTTACCTCAAAACCTTTATTTATTATCTTTTCTCCATATAAGGAAAACTCTTTATAACGAAAAAAAATGCTCGATCCCTTGAAATTTGTTTCAAAGAGTTTATATTGTATATTGATAATAATGATTACAACTATTTACAATAATTATCTATATATATATATATATATATATATATAATATATATATAATTAGAATACATTTCCTCTGAGGTTCAATCATGTCAAAACTATTGAACATATTGGCTTAGGGCTATATCATGCAGAATTTTTCATAGATGGGCCTAGGCTACTTATTTTTGTGGATTTGTTATTTTATTGGATTGAATTGACCCTCAACAATTTTTTAATGCCAAACAAAACTGGCAGGAATTAGCTAGTTGTTTTTTTTTAAATATCATAGGAGGCAAACGAACATGTGGGTCACCTGATTTTAAGTGACCACCACCATTGCAACACTAGAAGAGTCGCAAGTGTGTTGCCACCCTGTGTTTGGGGCAAGTGGAGGTGGGTTATCCGGCTCTCTCACTGACCGAATGAAACGCCTCTGTTACTTGACGTCGGTTTTCTGAGAGAGAATGGTACTATTCCAGGATGAGCCGACCCATTCATGCTGAAACCAGTAACAGTTCCATGTGGCTCTACCACTTCTAATTGATTTGTAATTACTGGATATTAAAGTTTAAAATATTATTTTATGTACTAAAAGTATTTATAGATATAAAATTATCAGGATGAATTGAGCTTGGTATCTGGCAATCAACATTCTGTGTGCATTTTTGCATAGCTGTTCGTATATAGATGTCATTTTTGTCAGAATTATATCAGTTTGGCCTTGTGCTAAATGATGATATTATAAAACATGCTGCATGTCTTCTGTAGCTTAATACACATTTAAAATAATTTTTCATTGAGATTTATTATTTTTTAGTTATTTAAATATTATCAGGATGAATTGAGCTTGGTATCCGGTAATCAACATTCTGTGTGCCTTTTTGCATAGTTGTTTGTATGTAGATGTCATTTTTGTTAGAATTATATCAGTTTGGCCTTGTGCTAAATGATGATATTATAAAACATGTTGCATGTCTTCCGTAGCTTAATATTATACATTGAAATAATTTTTCATTGAGATTTATAATTTTTTAGTTATTTAAATTATATATGTATTGATTCAATACCTATAATATCGAAACTTTAATTACTCTTAACGAACATTCATACAGATGCAGATGAGCAATGTCCTCTTAGAATTCAATTTAAACAGATAAACTTCCACTCGTTTTTGTTATTTTCTATATAAATAAAATGATAGAGGTGTCATTGTATGCGCATCACTTACAAACAACTGGATAACATTAAACATTTTCTTTTATTTTACTTAGATACTTGTTTCTTATCATAAAAACAAATTATCACAATAGGTCATTTAACATGAACTTATTATAATGTTTATTTAGCGTACATTTAGCGTTGTGTGTTTTTGCTCTCCAGAACTATTGCAAGCACCCTGCTTATGTCTTTTTCTTTATACAATGAAATATATTAAGATTAGCAGGAGCGGCGGACGTTATTCCGTTATTTATAGGTTTTTCCATTTATAATGAGATATTACAAAATAACTGTAGTTTACAAGCTGGCTCCATTTCTACTCGGTTTGTTATGTAATCTGTATTTCCCAAAACTATTACTAATTAGTCTATACATTTTAACCTAAATTGTCCCCATACAGTTTTTCAAACATTTGTCTTTCATATAAACCACAATTACACATACAACAGAAAAAAATAACCATAGAGGGGCAGCAGTTCTGTAGTAATGTCCTTACATACATTCAGCAATTGATTTTCATGTTTATAGATTAAATATTCTCTTCATAGTCATTATTTTATCTAAAAAACTTATCTGTGTACCATAATATCACTGTAATATCGATTGAACTGCGTTACTTTTTATTTAATTATTATTTAGAATTATGTATACTTATTATATTACAATATACTCATACCAAGGTGATTAGGATGGCCAAAAAAAACTTTTAATTTTTTTTTAGCTACCACGAAATTATCGTCCTAGATGACGAAAAAAAATTCTGGTAAAGTTTTGAGCTCTTAATATTAATTTTCAGAGGTGTCACATCGTGATTTTCGATTTCCCATTTAAATTACAAAATTTATTACAAAATTTGGGAAGTAAAAATGATAAAAATCACGAACAATATGTTGTTTTAGGTCTTTACGTATTTTTTTTGTAAAAAAAAAACTTTAAAAGATTGTGAAGTGCGAATAACTTTTAACCGAGTTGACTTAGCGAAGAATTTTATCACACCTTTTTTGTAAGCCGTTCAATTTCCTACAAAATTATGTATTTACTTTTACCACAGAATAACTCGCTGAGATGCATCAAAATTCGAAAAAAAAATACCCGTGTAATTTAAATGGGAAATCAAAAACCACGATGTGACACCTCTGAAAATTAATATTAAGAGCTCAAACTTTACCAGATATTTTTCGTCATCATGGACGATAATTTCGTGGTAGCTAAAAAAAAATTAAAAGTTTTTTTTGGCCCACCCTAATGGTGATTATAGTCATCATCTCTCACTGAGATCTACATCCAGCAATTGACGTTTTTCAATTGAGATGATGTTTCATATGGTAATAAAAGAATCGTTAATTTTTAATTAAATCGTTAATTGTGCTTATTCGCTAGTGTATTGAATTTATAATTTAGATTGTTCTGTGTGGTTGGTGATGATGTAATTTGCCAGTCATTATCATTTAGTGCCATTTAAATCTTCATACCATGGCTTACGTAGTAATTACTAGATATGGCCTAGTTACAGAATTGTAGTTAGACATTTTTGTTACAGTTTGTTGACCATAATGTAAGATTTAGAAATATCTTACTGTAAGAAATGATGGCAAAAGTAGACTGTTATTAAAGATGGTTTGAGTTTCCACATTGCATGTAATTAGGATAATTTAGGATATAATTTCACTGATGGGCACATATCTATTATACAGTGTGTTGAATTATCACTACATAACAATTTTTTCAAATTAAAGGTTAATGGCATAAAGTAAGACATTAAACAAACAGTAGTCATTTTTTTTTAATTGTGAGAAATATGGTAGTAGTAAGAGATACAATTTTTACATTTCAGAAAACTATATGTCTACTGTATAAATACTATAATAGCGGCACGCTATGATGACCGTTTTGGCACATTAGCGACGTGTCGAAATTAACGATTCTGTCAAACGGTTCTGTTTTTTTTTTGTCGGCAAAAACGTGAAAACATTTGTTCGCGGGGCCATTTTATATAATTGGATATAATAGTAGTTAGGTAGACACATATATCGTTAAACAATTACTACTAAATTAAATTTGTGTCATAAAATTATATATTCGATAAATTTTAGGATTAGTTGCACGTCAATATTGTCAATAAAAAGCAGCAACGTGCTCCTTCAAATGTACGAAAGTACATGAGCAGATAACTGTCGAAACGGCCATCATAGTGTGCCGCTACAATAGATAGGGTTGCAGTACCTTTTTCCTAAAATATTATAAAGTATATTTTCTCTGTTCTTATGAGGTTAGATGATCATCAATATTCAATCCTTTATCTCGCGTCATATGTCATAAAAACTATTAAAATAAATGTAATATTAATTTACCAAAGACGGAAAATATTTGTAACGAATTCATCGCTTTCGCATCTTACGCTTGTTACATATAGGAAGGGACCACAAATCCACTGAATTTACTTGTACACTTTTAAATATGAATGCAAGAAGTTCTTTATTCTTCTTACTTACCACCAATGGTAGGTCAGGTCATTAGCTGTATCCATCATAAAAGCTTTGTGAGTTACAGGTTTAGTATGGACGGCGTAGATCATTACTTACCGTGTGTTTCGTAAATTTGGCTTCTTTTACAGCAGTCCGGTGAAGCTGTTAAGACCTTGCTAGGTCATTAGCGTAGTCAGTTCGAAAAAAAAAACAATCATGGATACATATACACTCATCATTAACTGTCTTAATTAAAATTAATAATCATCTTAATCGCCAATGTCATAAGTTGTTCCATTCTTCAATGATTTCGTATTGGAAGCAACTCTCTAAAAGTTCGCAAATGTGTTCAATGTTAAAAATATAAATAGTCCGAATGACTCTGTTTCGTAACTTTATACACCAGTTCAAAAGACCTCGTATGGTAAGTACACATCATGTTTATATAGCTACTGCAGATGATAATGAACTGTCTAAGAAATCATAATTTGATCATTACCGCTAAAACCTTATAGAAAATCGTACTAATATATAACTTTGGAAATGGCCTAGAAAGTTCTCCATCCTATAGTAAAAGTTGAAACGATATCGGTTCAGCGGACGTTATTCCGCCCTGACAATAAAAAAACCTTTACAAATAATATACCTAAACCTCCCTTGTGAATAACTTTATCTACTGGTGAAAATCCGTTCAGTAATTTTTGACTTTATCGCGAACAGACAGACAGACCTAGACCTTTGTTTTATAATATGTAATGGTAATAAATGACGCAGAGAAAGTCGCGGGTATTTGCTAGTTTTTAATATTTTATAGCTGCTATATCTATTACTTAGGAGAATTTGTCATGTTGAGTAAACTTAATAAAAATGTAAATAATACATAAGTTAATCAATAATAATCAATTTCTTAATAACTTTTTCCTATACTTGATGGTGTTATGTCATTAAAATAAACACAGTCACATTAGTTACAATTTTAATGCTTAGTAATATGGATACACATATCTATAATATTTTTTTAAGATATATGTTAGTCTACTGACTCTGATACTGAACTCTTCAATCTTTTTCAAAAATTCATCAATAATTATTTTTTGTAATAGTTATTTATTGCAAAAAATTTGTTTTCAAACAGCATTTGTTGTTAGAATTATAGGTATAATATATAATGAGATATAAAATAACTGTAATTTACAAGCTAACTCCATTTCTTCTTGAATTGTTATGTATTTTGTATTTCCCAAAACGATTACTAACTAGACTATACTAACTAGACTAGACGGGTTCCGCAGTTTCGGGCAAAAAGCCCCGCTCACCGCCCCCCGTTACGATCCAAGACAAAGCGACTTGGGTTGAAATTTCTAGCCTGCTGGAAACGGCAGGCATCACTTACACCTCCGCTGTGTATACCGCTGTAGGTATTCAGGTGAAGGTAGCCACGTCCACCGTCCATCGTGACCTCACTCGTTTCCTTCGGGACAACCAGTGGGGTTATTTCACGCACTCTCTCGAAGAGGAGCGTAAACTACGGGTTGTGATCCGTAGGGTTCCTTCAGAACTCCCGACTTACGACATTTCCGACGACCTCAAAGAACAGAAGATTCCTGTTCGCGAGGTTCATCGTATGCGCTCTCTGCGCACCAGGGTTCCATATGATATGGTTCTCGTTGTCCTCGATCGCACCCCTCAAGGGAAAGCGATCTTCAATCTCACATCCCTCTGCGGCCTCTCCGGCGTTATCGTCGAGCCGCCGCGCAAAACGTCTGTGCCCTCGCAGTGTCACAACTGTCAGGTGTACGGACACTCCGCACGAAACTGTCTCCTGAAACCCAGGTGCGTTAAGTGCCTCGGCGACCACTCCACCAAGGAATGTTCTCGCACTAAAGACTCCCCCGATCCCCCGAGCTGTGTTCTGTGCCGCGGCGTGGGTCATACCGCGAATTATCGCGGATGTCCCCGCGCCCGCGCACAAAGCGCCCTCGCTACCCCAGGCAGGCGTCGCCGTCTAAGACGGCCCCCGCCCCCGACCTTCACCTCTCATGTCTCGAGAGACCTTCCCGAGCCTGCCAAGCACATCTCGTGCACCGGCAGCGTCCGTACCCGCGACTAGCGCGCCCCCCC
>MU159513.1:0-14914 GCA_015888305.1 Antheraea pernyi | reverse complement strand
ACTTCATTCCGATATACACGTATTCATTTGTGAATCATGCAATTTCGATTGTATGGTTCACAAATGTATATATGTATGAATAGCTTAGAATAGTTAGCTAGGACAGACGCGACTTTTTCCAGGTAACAGCCCAAGCCGAGGTGTGCGTGCACCCTTGTGTATGTTACCTAAAACCCAAATCGGTTGCGTGCATTAAGCGCCAACCTTAGTAGTCCGGTGAAGCTGTGAAGACCCTGCCGGGTCAAAAGCGTAGTCAGTTCGAGAAAAAAAAAAAAAAATAGACTATACACTTTTAACCTAAATTGTCCCATACAGTTTTTCAAAGATTTGTCTTTCATATAAACCACAATTACACATACATCAGAAAAAATTAACCATAGAGAAGCAGCAGTTCTGCTGTACTGCCCTTACATACAGCAATTGATTTTCATGTTTATAGATTAAATATTCTCTTCATAGTCATTATTTTATCTAAAAAACTTATCTGTGTACCATAATATCACTGTAATATCGATTGAACTGCGTTATTTTTTATTTAATTATTATTTAAAATTATGTGTACTTATCATATTACAATATTCTCATACCATGGTGATTAGGGTGGGCCAAAAAAACTTTTAATTTTTTTTTAGCTACGTCGAAATTATCGTCCAAGATGACGAAAAAAAAATTCTGGTAAAGTTTGTGCTCTTAATATTAATTATCAGAGGTGTCACATCGTGATTTTCGATTTCCCATTTAAATTATGCGAAATCATTGAAGAATGGAACACCTTACGGCATTGGCGATTAAGATGATTATTCATTTTAATTAAGACAGTTAATGATGAGTGTATATGGAATACACTCATCATTAACTGTCTTAATTAAAATGAATAATCATCTTAATCGCCAATGCCGTAAGGTGTTCCATTCTTCAATGATTTCGCATTGAAAGTAACCCTCTAAAAGTTCGAAAATGCGTTCAATGTTAAAAATGTAAATAGTCCGAATGACTCTATTTCGCAACTTTATACACCAGTTCAAAAGACCTCGTATGGTAAGTACACATCATGTTTATATAGCTACCGCAGATGATAATGAACTGTCTAAGAAATCATAATTTGATCATTACCGCTAAGACCTTATACAAAATCGTACCCTTGAAAATGGCCTAGAAAGTTCTCTATCCTATAGTAATAGTTTCAACAATCTCGGTTCCGACGTTTCGGAGATTAGTCTGAACAAACAACAGACTCTTTTCTATTAACATGTACAGATATGGTAAGCTGGTAGAGCCACGCTGAAGCTATTACTGGTTTCAGCATGAATGGGTCGGCTAGCTCGGGGTAAAACCGACGTGAAGTAACAATGCTTGCACTGTTGCGTTTCGTTCGGTCAGTGAGAGCGCCCGAGGCCTACCTCCCTTCCCCCTTTCCCATCCCCCATTCCCTATCCCCCCTACCCTCCCCCGTACACAGGCTGGCAACGCACTTGCGACTCTGGTGTTGCAAGTGTCTATGGACGGTGGTGATCACTTAACATCAGGTGACCCGCCTGTTCGTGTGCATCCTATGATATAAAAAAAATAAAAAAAGATATTGGAATGTATTAAACTAGTTTTTGTTCGCGGCTTCGCTCGCGTTAATGTAGATTCGACCTATCATTCTCGAACAGTAGTTTTTCTGGATGACAGATGTACCCTATCTCCTTTTTTATGCGTCTGTCAATATGTGTACATAATCTCATGATCTGTTGGGTGGTAATTGAGGCATAAAAGCGTAATAAACAAACATACATTCGCATTTATAACTAATTGATATCCGCGACTTCGTCTGCTTCGTTTATTTAACAATATGTTTTATGTACAGAGGAAAAAACAAACAGCACACCGCTTTCTCCACATCGTTGAATAAAGTAGTGCAGTATCTTAAAACTATATTATCGTTTTGGTAAATTGGATTTTCATGATATTCTTTTGGATAAAAATTATGTGTCTATTATGTAAAAGTCAAAAGAATAACTGAAATCTATCCAGTAGTTTTTAATTAAGTGATGCGCACACAACACCTCATAATTTTATTTACATACATAAATATTAGTAAGGACTATTAACCAACCCGTATAAGCAAAGTTCTCCTTTACAAATCATAAACCTAGCAAGTACTGGAACCCGCGGTCCCTAACGCGGTAAAACCTGCTTACTGATTGTTCCAACGTATAGTTTTTACGTTTACAATAACTCTAGCTGACCCGTGCCCACTACGTTGGGCGGTAAATATTTATAAAAAAAAACTACTTTTGTGACTTAAACAATTATACAAGTTCGACGTATGCTATGACTTTTTGTAGGCATTATCAAGCTCTACAACTTTTCTCTGGAACTCAATCATATATCTTTCATGGATAAGGCGGCTTTCGTAAAAAACCTTTTCGTTCGATAGTTTTTTCTCCGACTTACTAAACAAATCCAACTTCCACAAAAAAGTCTTTTGATTTTTCGGGTTAATATATAACCTATGACACTCGCAAATAACGTGGCTTTCTAGTGGTAAAAGAATTTCCAAAATCGGTTTAGTAAATACAGATATTACCCCCTACAACGTCACAAACTCACAAACTTTACCTCTTTATAATATACATAAGTATATCAAATATAAATAAAATCCATTATGAAACATGTTACATCATAAAAGATTTATAGTATTAAATTAACGTTCTATCAACACACGGTATATTATAGAATCTTAATTTCACTCGGCATCACAAGCAGTAACAACTTTTTAACCACTATGTTTTCACTTTTTTTTCGCCTGTTGTACGAGACACGCGTGTCTACATGTATTAAGTTAACTCACATACGTAATCGTCTCGGTACGACTTGCCGCACATGTGTAGTTAAAGTGCACATTATATATTTTGTTTTCTTTATTTTTAATGCATCCGTTTTCGTTTCTTTGCAACTTTTCACTTTTTTTTCGCCTGTTGTACGAGACACGCGTGTCTACATGTATTAAGTTAACTCACATACGTAATCGTCTCGGAACGACTTGCCGCATATGTGTAGTTAAAGTGCACATTTTTATTTTGTTTTCTTTATTTTTAATTAATGCATCCGTTTTCGTTTCTTTGCAATTTTCAGTGATACGTTACACATCGTCATGTTATGGGCAGCTGGTTTCTATTTATGTTTACTTGGTTATAGTATATAAAGAGCACAGAATTATATAAATTTGGACTGCCCCTATATGTAGTGCATGCTTTGATATCACCTGTGTAGAGAAGAGACAAAATGACTAATTCGCAGGTATCTGTTTTTTTCTTTTATTTTGCACGTATTATATTTATTGGCTTTAGTTTTAAGTTTGTTGAGTTTTTAATTTTGTTATTGTTTTCGCTTCTTTTAAGATTTTTCTTTTTATCTCGTAAAGATTTGTGTACAAAAAATAAATAAGCAGTAAATACAAAAGTATAGTATTGTTATTGTTTTTAAATTACAAACACTGTTTATTCACTTAAAACTTTTAAAAGATTAATTGTCTTTAAAAACATTTTATTATATAGGTATTTTAAAATGTTATTTTTTAATCATTATATTAATGTACGTACCTATTTAGTATGCGAATTATTAACTCGCATTACATACACAATGGATTTTCCCACGGTATGTTTTCGATAATATCTGCAAAAATTATAAAAACTCTGTTCGCCAGTTCATTGTATTTATTAGTACTTTAAAGACAAGAAATATTTTGCTTATTCATAAATTGCTAAATCTGTATATCTTAGGAAGTAATTTTGTTAATAGAAACTTAACTGATTATGCTAAAGAACGCTGATCTTATGTCTTGATCTCAAGTTTCGAGCTATGTGTTATTTTCCGTTACGCAATTATGGTAATCGTTCTTAATGTTCGTCGTAACTTTATAAACATCTGAAATTTGGAGCATTGTGTTTTATTACAAGCTACTAGCCCCGACTTCATAATCTAGACTATTTTAAATTTGAATTCTCTACCCGTAGTTTTCTAGCTGAAATTTTTGCCAGCCTTTTTCAACTTGGGACTCCTTAATTTTAAGTAATTCTCTGCATTTGTTTTCTTCATATACCATAGGTTAGAAAACCTTAGTCTAGCCTAGATTTATATACATATATCTCCCCGTCTTTATAATATGAGATTTTAAAAATAACTTTTTTTTAAATAAAAAAAACAGTCATATAAATGCTCTAGAAATTCGGTGTCCAAATAAAATTGTCAGTCTCTACGGTTTTTATACGGTTCTTGCTTTACATCGTAAATCTAAATACCGGTTAAACGCTGACAAACTCTTTAAGATACTGTTAGACAAAAGTAAAAGGAACCAATTGCATTTCTAAAAAAAAAGTAGTTGTATTTTTCTCTACATATAAAACTGCCTACGCTGCATGAATATGCATACCGTTTCCTCCGTAAATGTTTCCTGCTCAAACAATCTAGTTATCTACATATTTAGTCGGGGCATGTGGCTACTTTATTTTCTCTTTTAGCGTGCACACTCCGTAATCATTAAAAATTGTGCACTTACTACATGCAAATATTGCTAGCCATTTGTTATTTTTTTAAACTATTATTTAGGCCATTACACCGGAACTATATTACGCGGTATTCACGAGGTCTTTGACCTTGTTTTTAATTATACTGTTGATTTAATGTGATTGCGTTATGTCGATTAAAATTCTTTACTGTGTTAATAATTAACATTATTTAAATGATGTCGGTGTGTTTGCTGCCTTTCAGGTGTGGTTCCGTGGAGTACGAAGCTCCAAATTCCGTCATGTGTACGGGGTACCATTTAAAAGAGAGCGTTGCTATGACAACATAAAGATAACGAGGAATGCCCACGATTCAAACTTCTGCGCTGTTAATCCAAAATTCGTTGCCATAGTCACTGAAGTGGCTGGTGGAGGAGCCTTCCTTGTTCTACCATTGGATCACGTAAGTGTTATGTTTTTGTATGCCCAAATTTTAGTATTACCGTATCTACATCAATGATATTATATAACTAGAAAACTCTAGATACGTTACTTACATGATATTTTGACAAAACAAATGGCACGATAACGCACACATACGTAAAGTAATATTGTAACGCCACACTGGCTTAGATAAAATGTGGAAGTAAGATGGCATATTCTCAATATCGCTGGTGAAAAAGAAATAGTTATATGTTGCTCAGATACGGGTGGATTGACGGGGCAGCCGTCAAATATAAGCTAGTTGGCTACGTTTTAACAAAGCGCCGCCGTCGAATCGCTAATGGCTAAACGCTTATCTACAGCTTTCTAGTTATAATATTATTGATCTGTATCGAAAATAACTGTCTATCAACATAGTTGTATTTTTCTTTTATAAACACAGTACTAAGCACTACTAAAGGTAATGAATACATCGAACGTGTCGAATGAGCTTACTATTAAATATACTGATATTTATGACGACAAAAGGTGGCCTTGTCCCTGATAATATCAAATGCACGGTGCGTCTTTCCAGACTGACTATTGTTTACAGATTTGACTGCACTCTATTCATATCTATCGCATTGTTTTTTCACATAGCCTTCACTTGTCGGTCTGTATTAAGCATGTTTGACACGGTTAATGATGTACTTGTTATTTTATTATTATTCGATATCATAGTATAAAACAATGTCCTCTACCGCGTCTGTCTGTCTGTCTGTTCGCGATAAAATCAAAAACCACTGGACGGATTTTCATACGGTTTTCACCAGTAGATACAGTGATTCATGAAGGAGGTTTAGGTATATAATTTGTCAAGGTTTTTTTATAGTCAGGGCGGGACAGCGTCTGCTGGGACCGCTAGTACCTATAAAGTGTTTTTTTTAAGTTTAGCCAATCAATAACTACGATACACATAGCTTTAATAGCGTCTTAGCTCTTGTTGATTTTAAATCTTTTAAATATTACAAATATGCGTTTACTACGAAGATAAACGATTGATTATTTATTTTATAGGGGTCTGAGTATTTATAAGTTTCCGTGGTATTTTTTTTTTAGACCGGCCGTTTGGACTTTAACGCGAGCCGAGTGACGGGTCACAAAGGCCCCGTGCTGGACATCAAATGGAATCCATTCAACGATAACATTATTGCGTCGTGTTCCGACGACTGTACGGTAATTTAGATTGTCTTGTTGTTTTTTTTACACATCAACGTTTGTTCACGGAGAATAGAATCTTTTTTTTCTTCATAATAATAGGTTTGTCTAAGTTTATATAGAGAAAGGTAATCAGTACTCATTTCGGAAATTTCACTGTGGAATCCGAAATTGTTAGTGCTCCGAGTCACTACTTTCGTAAATAATAATTAGTAAAACCTAGTATTTGGATCGTCGTGATCTTAAAGAGCATTTTTTTTGTATTTATAAGTATTTTATTCGTACGATCGTACACATATCAGTTTAATTCACGGTGTTTCAAGTATAGAGTGTCGTTAATTAGTATTAAAGTTTATTTTAATGTACTGACACTTTTACAGACGGAGAAACAGTTAATATTAAATTATTTTTCTTTGTTTATCGAATATAGGTAAATCATTTATAGTTAATTAGTATTAAAGTTTATTTTAATGTACTGACATTTTTACAGACCCAGAAACAGTTAACATTAAATTATTTTTCTTCGTTTATCGAATATAGGCAAATCATTTATATTCTTTATATATAAATTTCTTCTGTACGTGTGTATGTCACTCAACACCTCTTAAACGGCTGGACCGATTTTGATGAAATTTTGTGTGCGTGTTCGAGTGGATCAGAGAATGGTTTAAATTTACAAGTTGACTAGGTAGGTGACGCTGCGGTTGACTTTTAGATTTTTTTTTTATTATCAAGGTAGAACAACGTCCTTCCGGCCCGCTAGTATGTATATAAATTCGTTTTCGTGTCTATTTACTGTCTGTTATACTACAGAATCGCTCATCTAAAAATGCCTACAGAAAAGTACCAGATAGTATATAACCATATATCTATGTCCTAAGGATAACCCACAGGATTAATTTATATTTTCTAAATAGTATTAAAAAATAATTGTTTTTTTTGCGACGTTATTATGACAAATATAGCATTAAACCTTATCCAATTAAATACTTAAGTTATGTTGCACGTTTAAAGTAGATCAAAACCGCCCTTTACAATATATAATTTCATTAAAATTATTATAAAATAACGTACATTTAAAATTACGTGCAACAAAAAAAAATGGCTTGTGAACATTTGTGATTTGATGAACTGTACATATGAAACCTACACAGCGCAGACTACGACTTATTTCAGAACTATCTTCTGGCTGCGACATTGTCCGCGTATAATAGTTACTTCGAACTAACGCTAGCACGCAGCGGAAGCTCTCAAAAGGAAAAAAACCTGATTTTGAATCATTCTTCATTGGTGCTCCGCTCCTATTGGTCTTAGTGTGATATATATAGCCTATAGCCAACCACGATAAATAAGCTATCTAACACTAAAATATTTTTTCAAATCAAACCACTATCTATACCTTTTTTGTATTAATGTGGGGAAATAACTTATGGGTACGCCACCCTCTCGGGGGAGAGGGTGGGTTATGTCCGACTCGCACGGACTAAAACCCCACGGTGTACCGTCCGCCGCATGATAGGGGCGGCCAGGGATCGGTCTGGCTATCTCCTGAGAAACCGCCCCTGCGGCAGCCTTGCAAGGTGGTCGCCAGGCGTCGTCCTACTTTAGAGAGGCAACTGGGTATACAACCTGTCTCCTCCCCTCATCAGCCTCGCAAGGCCTCCCGACCCATCCCCTCTGGTTCGGCCATTCGACCATTAGTACCCGAGATTAACGCGTTCAACCAAACAAACACGGAATATATCACGCTAAGACCAACAGAAGCGGAGCTCCGATGAAGAATGTTTCAAAAGGCGTTTTTTCCTTTTGAGAGCTTCCGTTGCTGGTTAGCGTTTGCCCGAAGTATCCATTCCACGCGGGCGAAGTCGCGAGCAGGAGTTAGTCTATGCTAATATAAAGCTGGAAGGGTTTTTTTGTTTGATTGAACGCGCTAGTCTCTAGTACTACTGGTCCCATTTGAAAAATTATTTAAGTGTAACATAGCTCAGCTGTAGCTCGATAGCTATCGAGGAAGGCTATAGGCTATATATCATCACGTTAACACCAATGGAAGTTGAGCTAAGGATAAGATGAATGCAAATGCGATGAACGAAGAATACATTTCACCATTGTAATGATAATTTATTACGTTAATACATTGCATCCATACCAAGTCGGGGCGGGTCGCTAGTTGTGTATAAATTAACGCTCCGAGGAAACGTATACAAGAATTTATGTTAACAACTTTGTATAACGGCTATCGATTTTATTATCTTATCGATTGTATATGCTATTGTTTATTATAATCAGTAATCTCTTATCTATCTTTTTGTTTGGCTTCTTACTATACATACATTTTCATTGTAATGGCAAATCCATTATATTTTTATTGTTTGTCTATTTACTATCATTAGCTTTTGTTTGTGGATTCATTGGCCTTAATCTACAATCGATCTATTCCTCGGGAGTATTACATTTTTTCTGGGTGAAGGGATAAGATACCTCTATGTCCTTTATTTTATTGAGACTGTGTATAGGAAATGTGATAATTATCGATTGAATAGTTAAAACGCGAAAGCATAGCAAACAAATAGACTCACTTTCGTATTTATCCACGTGAAACTTAATTCAATAAACCTTCGATCAACAATAACTAGATATCGGGTCGGCGCGAAAAATACGTCTAGGTAAACAGCAGCTCACTTGAAACGTGAGCTTTTATTTTGTTTAGTTTGTTTGAAACACAGCCAATGTAGGCACGTTTCACAATGGCGTAGTGTATTCAAGGATGCAAAAATAATATCCGAAAAAGCAATTTAATCTTACTTTCCCTAAATACATATTGAATAAGTTATATTTTAAGCTTTGAACTGACAAATAATATTAAATTTTGAACAAAATTACCGATTTTAAAATGTGGTACAAATGTTTGGTCAAGGCTCGCCAACCACGCACAAACACGCAGAATAACGGGAAATAAGTACTGTATTCATTGCGTGTTAAGGTTGAATTCACACAAATTTGTTTATATTGTCTTTTCATTTGAAAGTGACGGGAGTCATTTATCGCTTTGCTCGTTTTATCGTAAGTATTATATAATATTTTGAACATTCGTGACTATATTACTAGGTGTCATGATTGTAATTAGGTTGAAGTAAAAACTGTTTTAAAACGTTTTAGCTCCCTTTCTTAGTAAACAAATAGCTACACATAAGTATATATTTACGCGGACAGAATTTAGTGTAGATTTTGTACGTGACCCTTTATCTAGTTATTGTTGATCGAAGCAATAAACAGTCTTGCGTTTTACTATGTCTTAGATATTATTTATACTATATATAATATCCTTGGTTTTGTAAGATATTGCATTTACTTACCTACTCTACACTCCTATTTAACTCGAGCCGTTATTCAAATTACAATAACTTTTGATAGAGTGGACTGATTTTAATGAAACGAAGACTAAATGTTACTCCAGGATATGCTTTATGATTTTATAGTGAACGCAGTACTTTAGCTGTGATGCGGGTCCAAATAAACCGACAGACATACAGATATTACTAAAAATGATTGACATGTATTTTGTTACTTATTGCAAGACAGCTGCAAAATTTTTTTTTCACAAAAACATAATATATATAGACACTTTAGATTCATATGTGTAGATATTAATATAGTAAATACTTATTTAATGTTAACTTGGAGTGGTATCTAATGTTAAGGTTAGTGTTTACTCTTAATTTCTATTAGCGGCCGACAGATTATATAGATCGACATCGGAATCAAAATTTGTTTGCAGACAAACATTGTCTCTAGGGGTTTTGCTGTTTGACTTGTTAGCCCCCCTTTATTTGTGTCACCGGTTCGTATGGTAAGGGATTATGTCGGATTTAGGCTATGAGTACATTCTTATTGTATTTTATATTCTCTCTTGTCCTTATTGAATAACCAGCTGTATGCAGTCTGCATCGCGTCTAGATAGTTATTTTCATCTCGTAATTTATTTTTTAGGTATAATTCATTTTTTCTAAAAGTATTATTAGATAATAATTGAAATATTATATGTAACTAATTTTGAAACAGGTTATAGTCCTTATATATTTATTTATTAATTTTCATGTATCATAAGAATATGTTGTGAATAATTGTTATTTTTCAACGTGTTTTGACAATTCATATTTAATATTTATCGTGCATTGGTTTATAATTCCCATGTACAATATTACATAAATATTGGATAGCAATAAAAAAAGTAGTAATGAGTGTTGTATTTATATTAAAAGAAATAAAACTTGTAATTACACGACGTGACTTTATTGAGAGATCATAGACAACAACACAAAAATGTATTACCACAGACAGTATATAATATATAGGGATGGGGATACAAAAATAGTGTTGTGCCAACAGATAAAGAATGTATTAAATTTATAATTACAATAATGAGTGAAATGTTTCGTGTAAAGGTAAAATTGTGGCACATCCCCGATGGTGGTCTATCGATGCACCTAACAGATTGGCTGGTGGAACTGCACGGGCATAAACGCCGCGTCGCCTACATCGAGTGGCATCCGACAGCCGAAAATATACTATTGAGTGCAGGCTTCGACTATTTGGTAAGTCTTAGTCCGAAGTAGGACCAATCAACACTCACAATAGTGTTTTGTATTGCCAGGTTGCTGGGAAATCCCCCTAAAAATATTGACGAGTTTGAAAACACATAAATTTGAATGCTAAGTAAATTAATAAATACAGTATAAAGCAGTAACGTTGTACGAATCAACCGAGTTTGCGGGGTGGTAGGGTTTTACAGCCTGACTGGGTCACAACCACCATGTATATGGCGAAAAATCCCGTCATAGTGATTCTCTTCTGCGGGTCGCGTTTCGGGATCAGCATGTGCATATCCAGCTTTTCGCAGGCCGGCATGACAGCGGCGACTGGCGATGGATAATATGTCACTCTGTGGTCGCCATCGTTTTTGGATTGTACTGTGCTTACCATCAGACGTAGTGCAGTCATTTTGCCGTGCTACTATAAAAAAAACGATCTATAAAAGAATGATAATTCGTATTAATTACTATATTAAACGGAATATCAAAAAATACTGGTATGTATGCGACGATTTCACAAATTAGCGTTTACTAAAACAAACCGGCGGTTAAATTAAGTCCTAAAATGTAAATTACCTAAGGTCAATTACTTAATTTAAACATAATCTGATTTACGTAATTGTTACGTATCCTATTTTACCTTAATTTTATGTAAATTCGATTTTAATATTTTATTGTTCTTCATTGCATAAAGATTTTCAAGAGTTACGCAATGAAATATGCAAATTATGCAAATGAATGTTCAATATAAATAATCATTTTAAATATTAATATTGCTTATTAATAAATGTTGTGTTCATATATAATTATATCTAGCGCATAAAAAAACTGTTATCACATATTATGTATTCTGTGAAGTCTGTTAGTGTTCCTATAATTTTATTATTGCCAAAGGTCATACAAAATCGAGAAGTAAAGGTAACGATATAGTTTACATTTATTCGCATCGCTTGTTTTGATTTATGACAGTTATACTTAGAATATTTCTTCAGAAGGTAAAAGTTTTTATCTTATTATAATTTCAATTATTTAAATATATTTGAAAAATCAAACGCATTCATACATTTGAAGCAATGATAAGTCAGAACTTTTGCTGAAGAAAATCATCATGATCAAATCATGGTATGGTGGTAGGGATTTTATTAAGTCTTACTTATTAGCTAACCACCCTTATACTAAGCCCATATAAGTAGGTGCTAAGCCTATATAGGTAGGTGTATTCCGGCAGCTGTACTAGATCCATCCCCTCTAGTTTTAGGGAGGTGAAATTATGCATAAATGTTAAAACCTTTTTTTTATATATCAAAAGCAGGAAAACGAACAGATGTGTCACCTGATGTCAAGTGATCACCACCGTCCATAGATACTAGCAATATCAGGGGAGTCGCATGTGCGTTGCCAGCCTGTGTATGGGTGAGGGGGTACGGGAAGGAGAAGGGAGGTGGGCCTCCGACGCTCTCGCTGATCGAACGAAACGCAACAATACAAGCGCTGTTACTTCACGTTGGTTTTCTGGGAGAGGGTGTTACTACCCTGGACGAGCCGAACCATTCATGCTGAAACTATTAATATCTACAGCGTGGCTCTACCATCTACAAATATAAAAGACTAAAATCTAGACACGCGGTAGAGTGGCAAGCCAAGATCAAGCTAACAGAATGTAATGTAATATTACACGAACCATTTGGAGCCTGTCAAACTTTGGGCTTCAATATATTATCCCAAGTTATAAGAAATGATATTCTAAGTTGTTATAACATATTTTTTGTTGTTATAAATAGATTTCAGGACTGATCAATTAAACTTGGCACCCATTTAGATCTCACTTCTTTTGTTGTTGAAGTCAACAACCAAGGCGTATATCATAATATTGAACTTGGCTTTCATTTCACATTTATGTGTTTGATGGGATGTATATTTTTAGATCATAGTATGGGACGTGGGTAAAGGCGAAGCGGTGAAAGTGATCGACTGTCACAGCGACGTTATATACTGCATGTCGTTCAATAGAGACGGGTCGTTGCTCGCTACCACATGCAAAGATAAGAAGCTTCGAGTCATCGAGCCTAGGAGAGGAATTGTACTATCGGTTAGTATTGAAGCTATTTACAATGTATTATTTTTTAATCCATACTAAAAAATATGCTAGTGGCTGTTTTTGTATAACATATTTCTTGATAAAACTTTTTTTGTGTTCAAGTAATTTCCACTAAGTTTTGAGAGTGGAAAGAAAATATATTTTGAAATGGTAATAGCTCACAGGTCTTTGAACTCCAGATCAATCGAGTCCGGTTTAAATCTGAAACAAAAGACAACATACACTTTCGCTAAAAGGTAATATAATGAAATCATAGTAATATACAGAAAAATTGGTTACGTATATATCGGTAATTAATTCAATTTTCAACCGCGAATAAAAAAAGTGACTACAATTATTTTAACCGGGAATAAGGTGTGTTAACTGTATAAATACAAAAATAATTGTTAATGTGAAAAAAGTGATGAAGTGTGAAAATGTTAAACATATTGTACAGGTTAATATGCATACAAAGATAGTTTACGACAGAAAATAAACGTATATGGCATAATCAAAAATAAAATATTAAATTTTTTTCAAGAAAACTGACTGTGTACTTGAATATTTACAGTGTAAAAAAAACTCTTTATAACATCGTCCGTTATAAGGAAAAAGTCTCTATAACGTAGAAATCAGTTCAATTCCCTTGTTTTATTTTTTGTTGGTTTTGTTAAACAAAACCATTTATTTGTTCTCTTCCCTCCATATAACGGGAAAAGGGCTCGGTCCCTTGAAATTAATTATAAAGAATTTACACTGTATATTAATTAAATACAAAAAATCAAAATCATATAGCGTGGCGGTCAGCTAATTGTTAGTCTGACCCGCTCTATAAATGTTTCTCATCAAAATGGTTCATAAATCTTTATTTAATCTATACGAATATTATAAAGAGGTAAAGTTTGTGAGTTTGTGACGTTGTAGGGGGTAATCTCAGAAATTACTGGTCCAATTTGAAACATTCTTTCAGTATTATATAGCTCATTTATCGAGGACGGTTATAGGCTATATATCATCACGCTAAGAACAATAGGAGCGGAACACGAATGAAGAATGTTTCAAAATCGGGGATTTTTTGTTCCTCTTGAGAGCTTCCGCTGCGTGTTAGATTTAGCCCAAAGTAGATATTCCACGCGAACGAAGTCGCGGGCCGAAGCTAGTTGATAATATGGAGTATTTGAAATTGACAGGAGGGTCCATGTCACTCTGGCACTAAAGCGTCGAAGTGTACATTCCTCGGTAGTCAAGGCAAAGTGTTGACTACTGGGTTCTCTCGCTATAGCGACCGGCAGTACGCGGTGTGGGACCAGCACGACCTCACCGAGCCCCTAGTATGTGAGACTATAGACAGCTCTTCGGGAGTCGTGTTCCCCTATTATGACTACGATACCAATATGGTAAGTTTGTTTTTTCTAACCGACTACGCTTTCGACCTAGCAAGGTCTTAACAGATTCACCGGACTACTAAGGCGAGGCACTTAAGGCACTCAGCCGATTTTAAGTATGGTAAATATTTATGAAATTATAACTAGCTATAAAATCCGGTTTTGTAATGGCGTAGTTGTCTAAACGATTATTAAGTTTTAGCGTTGTAATACAGTTAAAATTTAATCTACTCACATTTAATCGAAAAAACCGATAGTCGTAACAACCGGTGATGTTTTCGAGATACGGCATTCAACCGGTAACTTTGTTCTGGGTCTATATAACCGGTATGTTGTTCCAAACGTTGTCGCCATACTGTATTTACATTTTATCAAAGTCAAAAATGCTAAGAAACTTCACGCGATCAAATCTATGTATTCTTTTAAAACAATCACTAAAATGATATACTTTTGGTAGTTTTTTTTTTTTACTTTCTTTTTGGCAGCCAATCTTTTAGATTATTACTGCCATTGTCGTGTAGTTAATAGTATTACAAGTTCTTCCATTCCATACCTCCTCGTATACCATGGTTCTGTGATTTAATAATGAAGAGGTCCTACATCATTTTACTACATAGGTTACGTTCTGGACATTATCTGTCACAAAAGTTTAAATATTTAATGAAAAAAAGTCCTTCACCATTTTGTACAACTTTCGGAATTATAGATGACGTTCACAATTTTCTGACG